>JAAAKO020015550.1:0-32822 GCA_010015015.2 Bolitophila cinerea
ATGAATGTACGTGTTCAAATTGATTTATTGGTATCATAGCTTGAGTCAGTGGTACAATGGCCGTAAAATCTAACATGTTTAGCAATGACGAAGAAGGCAAAGACAGACACGAATTCATTACAAATTTTGTAAAGTCATTTTGAAAAGGAAAAAAACTGATTTGTAAACTTGTATATATTACAGTTATTTAAAAAAATTACATGTTCTATTTGATTATTTGGTAAAAAACACATCGCTCATCCAATTGGTTGGCATTGAGGGCGGCTGAGACGAGAATGGCGAAGATTCAAAAAATAATTTTTAAAGTCGTAAAGACAAACTGATAATTTAAGTAACATTTTATAAAATTCAATAATTTGTTGTATTTTAAAGAATAACCTGGTTGTAAGGTAAGTTGCGTTTATATTTTTATTATTTTTCAAACATTTCCTTTCGGCTTTTCTAAATAAAGAGTTGGAAAATCGTTTCTAGCCAGAGATCTCCGCTTAGCATTTACAGAAATTACACGACATACAAGTTTAATTAAAATAAAAAAGGGTAAAACCCTTATTAAAAAGAAAACAAAAAACTAACCAAAAATACGTGACAGCACGTATTGTATCTGCGCTTCCTGTGTTTTCTTTATTTATTGGTGACATCAAATTAATTGCTGAGTATAAACCACAACATTCCAGTACTTTTCGGAACTTTTCTAAAACTTTTTAATCTTATCATATAACATCGTAGTATGCCTGCTGGTCCTAATCAGGTCCAGCTAGTAGAATAGTGTATTTTTTGGAAATATCAGAAAATCTTCCGAATATCTTGCGGTAATTTTTAAACCTTAAGTGGTTTGAAGAAAATGCGCCCTTCTCAAGGAAATTGATGAGTAACTTTGTTTTTCTAAAATTTGATTCGAATTTTTTACCTCTGTCCTTAAAAATAGGGTCTTTTCTTTCAAATCCCATTAAATGTTCAGGTTCAGGGGGTTACCTTTTACCCCTTCCCCAGAGGTGTAAGCTGGCCGTAGATCTTTTTATATTTTGGCTTGATCCTTAAATTCACAATCTCGGCCAGACTAAATATGTTTTCGTGTTATAAATAGCCTGTTCCAATTATAGTTTTTTCGTTTAAACCTACAAGACACTATAGTTTTATGATTTCTCCGGGATTCCCCCAGGTTTTCCCGGAATTTCCTCGGATTTTTCAGATATTTCCCAGGATTTCTCCGGGATTTTATACCGAGAAATCTTGATAAATCCCTTGAAATCCCCGTGTAACAAAAAACATATAAAATCAAAAAAAATACACTCTTAGCTCAATTAATAATTATTTCCGGAGATTTCCTAAAATTTCTTGAGATTTTGCAGGATTTCCAATAAATTTCCGAGATTTTATAGGATTTCCCTGGATTTGGAATGTACCGATCCCGGAGGTTTTTTGTTAATGTTATGTTTCCCGGAATTTCTCATTATTTCAAGAAATGTGTTTGTGAGATATTCACGGAAAATTTCTCGGGATTTTTCCGGGAATTCCCCGGATTTCCCGGAATTTCCACAGGATTTCCCCGAGATTTTCTTACGATAAGACTTGTAAAATCCCTCAAAATGCAAAAAAAAATTGTTCGGAAAATACCACTAAAATCCAGATAAAATCCCAGGAAAATCTATCTGAAATCCAGGAGAAATCCCGGGGAAATTCTACTGAAATCCAGGAGAACTGCAAAAAAAATCCCTATATTTAATGGAGCCAACAAAATGCTCCCAATTAGAATTTTACCAATGAATATATGAAAAATATGGAACATTTAACTGAAAACTAGTAGGAGAAGAAGATCTTGGATTTTTATTAAATCTTACGACCCCTCCGCTCCTTAAATCACAGTTATCACGGTGGTTCTGAACTGGTTCTGAATTGCCAATATTGTGGATACGTGTTTTTCACATGGTTCTGGGAAATCCCAGATTTTCTTTTATATTTTGGGCACAATAGTTTTTTAGAAAGGCATGATTTTTTTTTTAATTATCGATGGATTTTGTGATGATAAATATGTATGTTCGACTAACTAAATGTTGTCGCATAAGCCGCTTCAGCCGGTTAACCAAGAAAAAAAATAGAAAAAGTGCAAAAAAAATTAAAAAATCAAAGATTCATTCAACATTTTTGGAGATACACTGAGATTTAAAAAAAAATGTCTAAAAAATACATTTGATACATTTCAATAATTTGAATCAACTATTGAAATCTAAACTTTAACCCCCAAAGAGCACAGAATCTAACAGATTTTGTGGAAGAGACAGAAGAATAGAAACAAACTATCGGCAATGTTTATTTCTTTCCCTCGCCCATGTTGAATTTATACTATTGTTTTTAGGTTTAAACAAAAGTCCGTATGTCGTATAAATGTCCATTAAATAAAATAGTCTTCAGTAGATTGAATGCAAATTGGACGTGGGACGAGTGTCCTTGGCATGTCTCCTATTATGCATTTAAAACTTAAACCATGTATCGGTTCTTTTATAATAGAGGCATTGTCATACATGGGAACATTGTGAACATATTGCTCCTATTCTATGGTGTATCAAGGATCCGCTTCCTTATAAACACCCACACACACACACAATGACATAAAATATACTCTAAAATCCTACAGGCAATGCAGCGCAACAGCACGGAGGACATGCATCCAGTAACATGTGTTATAGAATGTATATAGAGTAGATATATAGAAAGAGATTAAATACATGTCCAGAAAACATGAGTTTGCCTGACACTCCATCGCACTATTGGGTAAGATTGCATTTTTTGGCAGAGTATTTATTTAGTACACACTTTTTAAAAAAAAAATTAGGCTGTGGTATGATAAAATGGTGAGGTGACATAATGTCAACAAACATAAGGTCCATCCATTATGTAATTTCCAAACTTGTACATTATGTCGGTTTTATGTGGATATAATTTTCATTAACTAAACGGACATAACGTTCATGGACCTTATGTCCACTTAAAACCGATTTAATGTCAAAATAGACAATTGGATAGTCTATGGTCAGACATATACACTTTAGAAGAGACGCTAGTTACTCACTTTGTTGGTCAAACCTAAAGAGATCAACTTCTATACGAATTTTGATGATTAAAGTTGGTTTGTTACCGATGCTTGACACAATCCGCTGTTTTTCAGATAGGTAATCAATTAAACTATTACCTCTTTTGTTCGTGTCATATGTGATGGGCATTTGCATCCACGGAAATTAAAAGTTCAAGTTTCTCCCTTTCACAGTAAGTTACTAGGTCATCCATTTCTTTTGAGGGTGGAGCCTCCAGTGCATCGTATGGGAGATATATTGATGCAACCACTCCTTGTCACCCACCTTAATCATCACGGCAGCAAGATCTGAGGAGCTAAAATTTGCTAATATGATACCAATAAGTTAATCTTTAACTATTAGGCAGGTTCTTACCCTTTCTTCTGTTGGTTTGGAGAAAGTAGAGTTTCCTGGTATTTTCATACCTCTCACTTTACCCTTTCCATTCCAAGGCTCTTGGATAAGAGACATTTCTCTTTTGCAACTTCGCAAGCACCACAATGATGTTGTGTGCGGCTGCTTAGAAGTGTTGCAGGATGCCCTGAAGGGCTTTGAGGTGGAGGAGCGTGGAGCCAACCCATGAAGACGAAATCTTTCAAACAATTAATAAAGCTGACAAAGTTTTTGAAGTAATCGACGGACGAGGAGAATTTTATTTCCAGTAAAGGCACAACATCATCCTATTCGATAAATCCATCGACACTGGATTGTATGTTATTTTGTGCCCAAGTGAGTAAGCTGACAAAACCAAAACCATCGCTGATGATTGGAAATTGTAGGTCTCTTTCCCGCATTCGATCGAAGTATCGCTCACATGGATCATTCAACATTCGGTAAAGATGTTAGAATTCAATGGACCAAAACTGATGCATTACAGCATGCACGCTTTTGGAACTTCCATTACAGACAGCAACATTAGCCATCGTAACAGACGCTTCCTATACTGGAATCGGGACGGTATTGCAACAATTTATTGGTTAGGACTGGCAGCCATTGGGTTTTTATTCAAGAAAATTGTCTGACGCTGAGAAAAAATATAGTGCCTCTGCCTATGATCCGGAATTATTAGGTATATATATATATATATGATCATCGTCTTTTAACACATGTAATTTCGCAGAAAACTGTTGAATTCTCACCACGTCAGACTCGCCACTTGGATTTCATAAGGCAGTGTAACCATGACTCTTGGTCACACTCAATGAAACGCCGTGTTTCATCATATTGCACTTTATTTTATTTTAAATGCACTTAACCTAACCTCATATAATATTCACTTTATATATTTCATACCCTAGGTTCCTTTGCACAGCTTAGCGCTACTGACCTTAAACTTGGGGTCTCATTAGGACAGGGCGTCTGAAGTATGTCCTCTCTTCTTCCCAGTATTGTGGAAAGCTCGCGGTCTCGGGAGCTTCGGTAGTAACGGGTGGTAACGGGCGGTGACGGCGGTTGCGGGCGTTGACGAGCGGTGACGGGCAGTGACGGGCAGTTGCGGGCAGCCGGATTTGACCTTTGTGTGATCTTCGTTAGGAACGTATGTTAATTGCCTTTATGCATCTTACCGGTCAGTGATTCTTCTGGGCTTTTTTGTAGTGTGATGCTCCGTCTCCCGATTCAATTCTCAGAATGCGGTCGGATGTCGTCTTTCCGCCGCAGATGAGCAGTGCAATTGGCAAGTGCGCTCAGCAAGCGCGTTGTAAAGTGAACCTTTACATCAGTTTACCTCAGATATTCAGCATGTCAGTGGCAAGAATAATGTCGTTGCTAATGCTTGTCACGTGTCGAAACAATAGATATATCTAATCCTATCGATTATGAAATGCTAGCAGCTGAACAGTCCAACGATAATACTCTTCAAGCTTTATTAATTTAACAAACATATTTATCACTAAACAAAGCTGAAGTTATCATCGTTTAAGTCAGATATAGTTTGCAATGTATCAAAAGATAAAATTAGACCATATGTTCTACAAAGTATGCAAGCTCAGGATTTCAAGATACTAAATAATTTGGCACATCCTAGTAAAAAGTCTACAATTCGTATTATCGTTTTATATGGCAACATATGAAGCGAGATATTTTTTGTGGACTGGACAACTGCATTGATTGTCAACAGTCTAAAGTACAACGACACACCAACAGTCTTTTGGGAGTAATAACTGGACCCAGCGATATTGATATTGTCGGTCCGCTTCCATCATCAATAGAGGTTACACATACTGCCTTACTTCTGTAGATCGGTATTCTCGCTGGTTGGAGCGCTACCTATGGCAGATATTAAAGCTGAAACTGTCACATCTACATTGTATGCTGCCTGGTTTTCTCGTTTCAGTGTACCACAAAACATCACAACGGAAAAAGGCCGTCAATTTAAAAGTTCACTGTTTAACGAGCTCACGTCAATCTTCGTGAATCTTCAAAATTCAAATCCTTCAACTAAGATTTTCACATTCGTTCCCAAACCACCATGACTTCTGACGTCATCATTATGCGGTACGAACCCCATTACAAAGACTATAGTCAAGCAATATGTATGGAAGAATTCTACTAGTTTTTAACCAATCCTACTTATTTAAGTAATTTTAAACGTAAAATCGACCTATTATTTTAACTTAAGCACATTCTTTTCTAATAGTTAAATATATTCGTAATATTGAAGTAGTTAAAACTATATAAAATACCATTCGGACATATCTTGTAAAAAGTAATAAAAGGAAAAATTCTTAAGTCTGTATTACTTACAAAAAATCCCTATAATAACTTTACATAGTTTTATAGTCAAAAACACAAATCTAGGACATATTTTAGCACATTTCTACCAATAAAACAACCTATTTAGACATATTTGACAGTTATAATTTAGCGTGAAGTTGTCGCTAGATACTTTTACTACAATGCTTCCTAATTTAGGTAGAATTTTCTGTGCAGTAAGTTTTGGTTAGTATAAAGTACGCAAAGTCGAATAATATGTAAAAAGCGACCTATTTTCGACTTTACGGACATTACGCAAACTTAAACTTACTATACAGACCTCTCTAACTAATATAGGATGCATTGTAATAAAAGTGTTTATAGCGCCAAGTTTACGCTAATTGACAGCTATCAAATATGTGTCTATAAGGACGAAAATATTTGGTTTTGATGTAGACATGGGCTAAAATGTCGGTAAATAGGTAGCATTTGTTTTTATAAAAGAGGTCTCTAAAGTAGGATAATGAAGCATTCAAATCAATTAAATTTGAATATATGAATAGTTGAAAAATATTGAAATTTTGGCATCATTATAATAGGTCGCATTAGGTAGAAATAGGTAAGAATTTGGTAGTTTCCACTACACAATATGCATAACCTCTTTTTACTTTAGGTAGGAATCAGAACGATTACCTTGAATTTAACGTTCATATTACGTCGAATATAGAATGAAAAACATTTCGTTCTTCGTATTAAAGGACATGATAAAACGATTTAAAACCGTTTAAAACCAGCTTTCGAAATAGCGACAGATAAATCAACTGAAATATTCACACCATCTCCTATTCCATTGGAACAAAAGTTACCAGAAATTATAAAAACACGGTCGGAAAGAAGAGTCCATTTTCCAAGCAGATTCTAAAAACGTCTTCGACTGAAAGGGGGTATTGTGCAAGCAATCGACACTTTCGTTGGTTCAGAAAGCTAAAGCTAGGATCACACTGACGGATAAACAGACGGTTTCTCCGTCGACGGAGTTCAAAAAACAGTCTGATTTGTCTAAGTCACGTCTTTTCCGTCAATGATGATCATATTAGCAGATAAATGTTGACGGAGTTTCTCCGTGACGGACAAAATAAAGCGAATTTCTGAACTCCGTCGATGGAGAAATGAGACCGTTTTTTTGTTTCTCCGTCAGGTGTTTATCAAAATCTGGACGGAGACGAAAGCCGTGTGGTCGTGCTGCCAAATGTCGAATTTGCAATTTTCTATAAACCACAGCTGCCCCAAACGACTTTTTAGAACTTCCATATTATTTTTACTGGAAAGATATCGTAAAATAAATAGAAGTGCCCACCTCACTTTCTTTTTTGGTTGGAAAATTATTTTACAGAGTGGAAAATCTTGTTTTGCCTAGGTTCCAAAATTATCCTCAAATGCCGTATTAAGACTATGAAATTATTTTGACTGAATAGCAACAAAAATATAATTAGAAATGCCCGCCTCACTTTTTTATTTGGTCTTATTTATTTTACAGGGTAATTTTATCTTTTCATATGGTCCACAGCTATCCCCAAATAAAGTCGAGAGACTTTCTGAGATTAGTTTTACTGCTGAACCATTGAAAAATTATTAGAAATGCGTACCTCAACTTTTTTGGTTTGGTCAAAAAATATTTCACAAAATTATTTTCAAATAAATATTGCATAAAACCCCTACGGTTATCCATCTTTTGTAACGGTTGCAGAAACGGATATTTTCTCTGTCAAAAATCCATCGGTTTCTCCTTTCTTGCCGGTTTTGGAGTCAATAGAATATAACTCAATCGCCTCAACTCTATAGAATCACAGAAAAAAACAAGCAAAAATCCTGAGATTATATCACAGGCTGGCTGTGCATTAATCTCAAGAGTCATAATCTCAGGATCCTGAGATTATGTCTCCTGAGATTATTGCACAACGCCGAATTTATCATGAATTATAATGAATCTCTCAAGAATCATACTTAATTCCTCAATAACTTCGAGGCATTTTGCATGACTTTTTAATATTTCTACAGGAGACATAGTGAATCATATAAAAACAACTCAGAAAATGATGATTAAGGTTTTTCTTGTGCGGTACATGTCACGACTGATGTATCTAATAAAATCTAGCATTCTCTCTATCTCCTCCTTCTCGTTGAAATTTTAGTTCGTTTGAGAGATTGGGATTGATCACTTTCCATATACTCACCGCATTTCGTCCTAGTTCAGCCTACCTATAAGACCATAAAAACTGTCTTAAAACCAAATAGATAAAACCTCAAAAAATATTTCTTTTTGTAAAATGTACACATTATTTAATATTGTTTGCATTATCCTTTAAAAATACACACACTCACTATACTTAAATACACAGGTTTTCTATATAAATGTACACCGTTGCGCTGCCTACACACTATAATCTATAACTAATAGCTAATTTACCGAAATATTTTGAAAATATACTTTTTCTTTAGAAATAATTAATTTGATTCCCACGAAATTTGTGCATTTCTTTGAATATAATAATTTTATATGTTTATTTATATGTATTTAAAGCTGTTTCGCTCGTATCGCCACACCGATTCGGACATTTATGTTGTTGTTGTTGTTGTTTTTTTTTTTATTTTATTGTTTATCAGATATTAATTTTATTTTTAATAATTGTTTTCATTATTTTTGTTGTTGTTGGGTGTCTGGTTTTAACACACACGATTCGATTGTAGTTTGTAGATTATTTACATACGCTTTTATACGCTTTTATTTAAATAGTTTTTTTTAGCTGCTATACAGTTTTAGTTAACTAATACTATAAACTAATATTTTAGTAAACTTATAAAGTGTTAGTCAATTTAAATAATTTTAATTTACATAGTTTTTTGTCGATATTTATATATATAAAGATTAAGTAGTACATTTGATTAGCTGTTTGATTTGTATTAAATTTTATACAAAATTATTTGTTTGTTTATAAATATCATAGCGTAAGTTGTTGTTGTTGTTTTTAAGTAAACATATCGTAAGAATAGAATTTATATTTTTATTATTATTATTTTTATTTTTTGTGGAATGGACTTAAATATAGTTTTAAATCTGATGCGGAAGTGGAAGATTGTTGTTGTTTATTCTCTGTGGCAATGTTATTCTCTTTCTCTCTAACTCTAGAAATTGTCCATTCCTCCATTTCTATAAAGACAATCCTTTTCTCTATTTCTATAGATACTATCTATGTCTGTTCATCTGTACATCTATATCTATCTACAGCTATAGATTCTCTTATCCTTTCTCTTTCTTTAATTTTCCTTCTCATTAATCTCTTTCTCGGACATCAGCCATTCTTTAATGGAATCCAATTTGTTTTTTCTCTCTTTTTTCTCCATCTTCTTTAAAATACACTTAGTGGAAATACTTTTTACATAAAACACAAACGAAAAAAAAAACAATAAAACAAAAAACATAACATCAGGTACTTCACTAATCATACAAAAACTCAACATTTTAAATATTTTAACGAAACAATTATCATCATCAGCATCCCCGAAAGTCATTCAATCCTCATAATGTCCTTTTTATAAGCGGAGAATTCGAGGTGGTTGGTTTTTAGAGGCTGCTAGTGCGTCTGGGTGGAATGGTCACGACTGAATTGGAATACAATGTTTTTTTTTACAATCACATCCTGATGGAATGATCCCCTCGATGCTTTACCGCCCCTGTGCTAGCACCATGCTTGCAGCTGTCTTATATATTATTCTCTAGTTACTCTCCGATGGACTACAGTAGCCCGAGTACGTTCGAATGTTGTCCTCGATGAAACTCTTGCCCAGTATTACGTTCGGATCGGTGTGGTGCTGTGGACACTGGTGATTTCGTGGACACTGGCACAACGGGTTCGTGTTGACCTCGTCCAGGAACTCCTGGCGCTTGCGCACGGTGAACAGCTTGCAGGGTTCCTTGCGCTGGCACCGCAATCGCTGCATATTGAAAATAAATATTAGTTAAAGGTTTAGGAAGACGGATAGAGGAACTTACGCTTTGTGGTGAGCACGCAAAGAGGTACGTGAATCCGGCGCTTCCCGACAGCAGGGGCTCACGCTTGATCAGGTAGGTCACCGCGTTCTTGGGACACCGACAGTGTACCACCTGCTCGGTCACATTCATGTCTGGTGACGATTTAAGCGTCCATGTGTAGTCCTTAAAGTATCTGAGAGAGAGGAAAATAAATTAGTAACTTGTAAATACAGAAACAATTTGGAGACTCCAAAATCTTGTGTTTGAACTCACCTGCATTGGGGCAGCTTGTGAATGGGTTCGCACAATTTGTACAGTCGGGTTTTGTCAGCGATAGTATGGCCATCGTCTATGCGCATTGCACTCGGACATCCGCTGAGGCGTGACAGGTCGGTTCGATGGCCAGAGTGTCGCATCTTGGTGCCATCGTGTAGGCTGGTCTCTGCATACGATTTCTTTGCCGCCGTCTTGCTGTGTCCATCGCTAGACAATGTCCGGTAGTCTGACTCGACAATGTCAGCCTGTCTATGGTACACTCCTAGCTTGCGAATGAGGTTCTTCAAGTGCTGCTCGCCCGTGTCGTAATCGTAGTCGGTGTTCTCGAACGCATTGCTGGTGAGCTTTTGCTTTTGATCCTCCAGGAATTGCTGGTAGTTATTCTTGATGTCCGTCCGACGCTCTTTCGGGTGGTTCACTGTGTACGAGTGCTGTTTGTACGGAGATTTCGGGCAGCGGCACTGGCGCTCGACCCACGGTGTCTGGTACAGATCGATCTTGGAGCAGACCGCGTTCGGGGCGCACACCGGCAGATCGGCTTCGGAGCTCTGCAAGCAGTAAAGAAGGACATGTTATTAGTTTAGTATTTTGTAAGGGATGATAATTTTAGCTAAAAATAACATAGCAAACTAATAGAGGTCCAATAATGCTACAAATATAGTTGGTCCATTGAGTCGAAGTTTTACGACCACATTAAATTTGTTCCTTCGAGCTAAACCTGAACCAACATAGTTTAAAAGATTTTTAGTCTTCGATATTCTTTATCATGGTCTTTCGAGCCGGATTTAAAGAAAATCTTATTAGTTTTCTCGAGCGAGATTATAAAAAATGGACCTTCGAGCCGGATTAGTTTAAATACTTTGAAGATATTTGCTTTGTCAAGCGAGATTATGAAATATGGTCCATTGTGCCGGATTAAAACAAATTATTGAGCCGGATTTAAAGACATCCTTTGAAGATATTATTTGCTCCCGCAAGAGATTCTTTGGAGAAATATGTTTTCTCAAGCGAGAATAAAAATATGGTCCTTCGAGCCGGATATAAATAAATTCTTTGAAGGTATTTGCTCAGTCGAGCGAATTTGAAAAATATGGTCATTCGAGCCGGACTTAAACAAATATTTTCATACTAATAACAACCTCGACCGAAATTTTAAAATTTGGTCCTTCGAGCCGGATTTTTATCCTTCGAGCTAGATTTAAAAATGTATTAAAGAATATGGTACAAACAAACAAATATTATCTATAATATTTGGTCATTTGTGGATTACAGCAGACAGTCCAAAAAATATGACAGTTCTTGATGGTAATGTCAGCAGATAGACTCTGACGATTTCTGATGTCAACGTACGAGTATTTTACTGTATTGCTGATTATGATAATGATAATAATAATTATTTGTATTCTGATAAGTTATGGATGACAGCGGTTAGTCAGATAGCAAATCTTCGCATGTAAGCAGACGATATACTCGTAGAGTCTGTCAGCAGATTTTATTAAAAATCATGACCTAATCTATGTCAGCAGACGTTCAATAAGTATGCTCGAAGATGGTCAACTTATTTCATTGAAATGGGTATATCATCTGCATGTGAGCAGACGTTATTCCCATAAAGTATGTCAGCAGATAGTCTCGAACGTTCATAAAGTAGGTCCAATGATGGTCAGCTGATTTCATTGAAAAACTAGCAGATTTCCGCATGTAAGCAGACAATATAGAGTAAGTCAGTAGATTTCCATAAAAATCATCACATAATCTATGTCAGCACATTGACTCAGATGTTTATTTAGGATGCTCAAAAATTGTGAGCTGATTTCATTGAATAACAAGCAGATTATCGCATGTAATATATTTCCATAAAGTCTGTCAGCAGATTTCATTGAAAATCATGACCAGTTTTATGTCAGCAGATTGTCTTAACTGATCATAAGGCATGTCCAAAAATAATGAGCAATGTAAGAATGTCTTTCAGATGAAGTATACAGCAGATTAACCTTCTAAACAAGCGATGATATATGTCAGCAGATTGTTTTTGACGATAATGAGCCCAACCCGACTATAATGGTTCCTGATAACCCAAAATGCACGAAAGCGCTGGTGCATTTTGGGTTATCAGGAACCATTAATATAAAATGTTATCTGAGTCTGCTGACATCTCGTTCTCTTCGAATCTCTGTAAATAATCTCTACTGTCCTCTACGAATCCTTCGGACACCAAATTTTCTCGAAACTAAATAAACAAATCGCTAAAAATTGTAAACAATTTAATTTAGAGACATTCCCAAGCACATAAAAAAATGTCGGAACCACTCGGGCGCGCTGCCATTATTACCACAGCTAAATGCAATAAATTATAGCATTACACAAAAACTCTTTTGAAAATACTACTACTTATTATACTAATATATTATTATACTATAGTTATATATGTATTTATAAATATTGTCGCTCGAATTCCGATCTGGAATTTGTAAATATGTGTGTGTGTGTTTATTGTCACCACGCGGATTGCGCGAAAGCGCGAACGTCTCGTCTCGCGGCGCCCACAACTTCTTATGTGGGATGGGGATTTCTTTCGCTTTTATAGTGAATGCAGCCGCAAACACACACGAGTGAATGTGCATCGTTAAATAACAACGCAGAGAATATAAATAATATATAGATATATTATATATAATATATGTGTGAGCGTTCTCTGTTTATTTGTATACAAATCCATTTATTATACTTATGTAGACGATTGTAAGACACACATTTAAATATCGATTTTCGGTAAATTATGATGTGTTTGTGGATATTGAAAACACCCAAAAACAGCGCAGACTATAAATTGGGTCGTTATATTGGTTGCGCTCGCGCACGCCTTTTATTATTGTAATTTTAAATTATGGCTATCAATTAGGATGATATTGAGAAAACAATATTTATATAAAAATCGAGAAGTATCTAAAAATATATTGCGTAGATAAAAACTCTTTATTTAATCTTTGGTTAGTGCCCATCATAAGAAATGCAACATGAAACATATGCGGTTTTTGCGCCAGTACATATGATTGGGTGAGCCGCGTTTTTGATATAGGTGTACTGGCGTAAAATCTGTTTATGTTCCTTTAGTTTATTTTCGAAATATTTTAGATTTTTTTATTTATTTTTTTTTATTCTTGTTTTTTTTCTAGATAGTTTTCGGTTATCTTAATTGTTTTTATATTTTAAATTTTCGATATATATTTTCAATATTTTAGTATATTGAGAATTATTTCAATATTCTCAAAAAAAAATGTATTACTCTTAAAACTTATTAGTTATTTATAAAAAATATAAATATAAATATTTTTCTTGATATATCTTCGATATTTTTAATCTATTTACAATTTTGTCGATATTCTTATGACGATTTCTATTTGTGTCAATAATTTCTCGAAATGGTTGATATATTTTCAATATTTCCAATATAATAAGATTCTCGATATTTTCCATTTATACTCTACATTTAAATATGGTCGTGATTTTCGTCGAAATATTTTCGATAAAAATATTCTCAAAATGATTGATTCTCTGAAATTATGTTTTATGATCTTGATATAATTCAGATATTCTCGATAAATTCTAAATATTTTCACATTTTAAGGATTTTTTCGATATTTTCAAAATAATTATCGATATTGTCGAATTGTTTTCGACATATAATTTCAATTTATTGGTAAGATTCTCTATAATATTTATGTATTCTCTATATGTTCATTAGCTGATGTTTTTCTCGAGAGAATAGCTTATATTACTATTTTTACGATTCTCTGTGTTTTCGATATATTATCGAATTTTAAAAAAATACAAGTTATTTTCGATAATCTTCATATTCTTCAAATATTCTCGATATCTTCTCAATATTCTCATATATTTAAGTTTATACAATTATTTTTAATAATTTAATCTTTAAATTGTCAAATCGTATCTAATATTATTAATATTTATTATTATTATTATAAATGTAATAACCGGTAATTCTTGATATATTCTCTATTTTTATATTATAATGATTATTTTTCTATATTTCCTATATTTTGCGATTTATAGCCATGATATATTTAATAACCAAATAATCTCGACATATTCTTAATTTTTATTATATAAAAACATTTATTGTCGAGTGTTCTCGATATTCTCAATACTTTCGTATATTGAGCATTTTCCGATATTTTGAAAATTATTTTCGTTTTTTCATACGTTCTCGACATAATTAATATATATTCTCAATAATTTAATATATATAAAAAAATATTTATTTATTTTTTATAGTTTTGTTTTTCTCAATATATTTTAGATATTTTCAAAATATACAGAATCTGTTTTGATATTTTCAATATTTTTATACTTTATTTTTTTTAAGTATACTTATAATTATTCACGGTTATTTCGAAACGATATATTCTTAAAATATTCTCAATATATTCTGGATATATTAAATATTATTTCTATATATTTTCAATATAGTAATATTTATTTTCTCGATATATTGTCCACATTTTCAATAATATTCACGAATTCTTTGATATTCTCAATATATTCTCGATCAATTTGACATCAAAATAAACGTCTTCGAAATTCGCCATTTATATTTAGAGTATGTGTATGTGTACGCACTTCGCTTGCGCCTGATTTGCGATACTCGCGTTCTCTCGAGCCCGGTGCTGCCGTGCGCGCACATCGTGCGTTTTTATACACATACACACATATATATGTTATATAGTCTGTACACACGTACATACATATATAGTATATATACGATATCCATTCAGAAATTTATGAATGAACGCTGAGCGCGCGCGACCAAGATTGTATTTTATGAATGGCAAACCTTTCTGCCAAATAAGAAGAGAAAATGTATAAATAAATATATGTGCACACACACACACACACACAGATATGGACATATCCACATATTTTATGCGCGCGCGTGCTCGTATATATATATTTTAGTGTAGAGATGTATACACAGAGCGCGCGCCGGTTGCTGTGGATTGTTGATGCCCGCGAGTTGCCCGCAAATTGCCCGCGTCCCGTCCGTCGCGTCGATCGTCGTCTTCGTCGTTTGTTGTTTTGGATTTAATCTGCTGTTATGATGGCAAAACGTGAATGTGTGCACATATATACGTATACATACATACATTGAAAGATATATGCGCGCATTGAATGTGCCGTCATGGCCTTAAGTTGGCCTGATGCTCTGCGGAGCGATCGCGTACGGCGCATTTGCATTCAATTTTAGGCAACGGTCGTTGTTTCCACTGCAAAAGGTAACAAAACAGCACAATCACATGTATAATACTGTATATATATATACTAAAATGTAGTATAATTATATTCTATACATGCATATAGTATATATATAGTATATATTTGTGTATATTTAAGTACAATGTAAGCGCTACGCTCGCCTGGTGAATATAGACACCGAACAGAATCGAATACGAGCGATTTCGGAACGCAGACGATGCCCGGAGGGCCATCGAGCAGACGGCAGGGTATTTTAGCTCTACCGAAGATAAATAGATATTAAATACATACCTCCGTTTGCAGGTCATCAGCATGCACGATTTTCAGCGTATACTTTATAGAAACTATAAAACGAGTTGTTAGAAAAATGCGCTATGATCCTGCTTTAGAAACGACGAAAAATCATCAAAAATTGCTTCACTTCACTTTTTTTCGTTGTTTGTGACCCGCGGAAATCAAGGATTCTTGAATTACTAAAATTATTTAAAACTTTTCTGACCTCCGATTTAAGCATTCGAATTAATAAGGGAAAAAAATAATTCACTCTACTTAACAAACTAAATAAACTTCGAAAAAACAGTTCTGTGACCTCTGGATATCAAATTTAATGACTCGCGGAGATCGAGCATTCTTGAATTACAAAAAAGTCAATACTTTTCTGTCCTCCAAATCAAACGGTCGGATTTAATGGCAGACGAACTTAATTTAGTATACCTAATAACAACTACAAATTATAATATAAAAACAGTTCTCCTGATTCTGGCTTGTGACCAGCGGAAATCGAGCATTCTTGAAATGCGAAATTCAATCAAAACCTCCGAATCAAGTGGTAAGATTAAATGTCAAAAGAAATTAGTTCTTACTTAACAAGAACAACAAATAAACATCGAAAAATACTTGTCTCTGACTTCTGTCTTTCGAATTTTGTGTACCGCGGAAATCGATGATTTTTGAATTACAAAAAATTGACAAATAGAACTTTACACTTATTTTAACTTTTGTTTACCCGAAAATCTTTAAATCTGTAGTATTCGGATACTCAACCAGGGAAATACTAAAAGAACTGGCTTTTGTCTTTTGTTAAACGGATATCTCCAAATCTAGCAGTCGTTATGAAATTGCTGAAGAACATTTCATTACTCTTCTTAACCAGATTTACAAAAAATTTAGAGAATAAAGACTTTTCTTTAATTATCTACTTTCGACGTGACCCTGGTTTAACTTTTTGAATATTTACTGACTTTTGACTTTCGTAATTTGTGACCCTGATATCTCCAAATCTAGAGGTCGGTATTAAATTTCGAAGAACACTTAATTACTCTATTAACAATATCTAAAAATATATCAATCTCTGATTTTTGACTGTCGACTTAACTTTCAACTATATCTCCATATCAAGTGGTCGGAATTAAATTTCAAAGAACACTTTATTAATCTCTTAACAAGATCTAACAAACATATCGAAAAAAATCTTTTCTGTGATTATCCACAGTCTACTTTGTAAGCCTAGTTTAACTTTCGACTATTTACTGACTTTTTGCTTTCATAATTCGTAACCAAATCTAGCGGCCTGTATAAAAAAAAACATTTTATTACTCTTCTCAACAATATTTAAAAAACATATTGAAAATAAAGACTTTTCTCGGATTATCGAATGTCGAATTTTGTGACCCTATGTTTACTTTCGACTATCTACTGATGTTTGACTTTCGTAATTTGTGACCCGGTATCTCTAAATCTAGCGGTTGATATAAAATGGTTAAAATCATTTTATTAATCTAACAATATCTGCAAATATATCGTCATTAAAGACTCTCTTTTATTATCGACTTTCGACTTTTGTGACCCAGATATCGCAGAATCTTGCAGTCTGATTAAGAAGGTCAACAACCTTGTTTAATTTCCTCAACTAGACCTATTAAAATAGGCCAAACAAGTGTTTTGGCTGTGTTTCGGCTGATTTGCGACTTTTGAGACCCAGATATCCTTGGAATCGGATAAATATGAAACGAAGCAATTATTTAATCCACTCATAAAGGTTTACAGAAACTCTTCAATACTTTTGCATGAATCTTGATTTCTATGGCCTTGCCTCAGGTTAGACTCGATAGTTTTCCTTAGGCAACGGGCGAGCTGTTTTAAACTAAAACCTCTCATATTTAGTATGGAATTTTCTTCTAATGTCTTGCCTGCTTTCTGCTGCCTTAGTTGCAAATGTTTATTCAATTCTATATTATTGTTAAAAGCATAAATACAGGGAGCGTTCATGAATTTCGACGCTCTTAGAATCATAATAAAAGTTCTTTGCCCTACAGAAATATAAAGACGTCCGTCTCCAAATACATCTTTAATCCTGGAGCGTGCTCTGTTCCAAAGGCAGCTAGCTTTAAGATCTCGGTATTGTTGTCGTTGGCTCGAGCGCTGATCTACGCATTGTAACTTGTCTGTCTTATGTTGCCAGCTTAAGTCTTACGGGACTCTGGCTGATTCTCTGGTCGTGGCCTTATTAACAGATACAGAAAGAGATTGCGAGAGAGAGAGAGAGATAGGTGTATAGAATGACCATCATCAACAGAATTACAATGGAAACGTGCGTTAGCAAGCGTGGCGAACGCCGAAAACGCCAAAGATGAACGCGTGTTGCGCGTGCGCCAAGACGTGCGCTCCGAATCCAACGGCGCGCGCACACTCACACGCACAAAAACACGCACACAACGAGATGAACGCGTGCGCGCGCACAGCCAAGAGTTGAAACCGGACATCCGGTGGTGCTCTGTGTGTGTGTGTGTGTGAGTGTGTGTGTGTTTGTGCTTGTGTGCGCGCGCAGGGCATTTATTCGTTATATTTATATGCGTTTCTGTATAAATTACGTTTCTAAGATTTTGTTGTACGCGGTTTTTGTTGTTGTTTTTGTTTTCGTTGGTCGTCGTCGGTCGTCGTCTACTTCTTGTTCTTCGCTTATGCTGCCATGCGCGGTATATGCATTGTTGTTGGGATTTGCGGGATGAGCTCGACGCGCACGCAGCCTCTTAACACACACACACACATAGGCACACATACATGTATATGAAAATAAAGCACATATTGGCAGCGAAGGCACTTGTGTGTATGTGTATATAAAATACACACACACATACAAACGAACGCAGACGCGAGGCTTGCGCAGCCGTTTGAAAAGGTTTCGATTTTCGCTTCCCACGATTCGAGACCGGATTTCGTGCCGAACACGTGGCCATATATCCGAAACCGACAGTGTCGGATGTGAGTGGCTAATCGCTCATGGAATATAATATATATATATATATACAATACACCTATACATATATACAGACATATATGAATATACATTTAACACAGATGTGCGCGCTTCGCAGGTTGGCGGACACGTTAATTTATCTATTGACACAAGCTCGTTTTTACGGTTATGGCCAAATAACCGAAGAGCCGACCAAAATTTCCTCAATACATATAATAAGCATAATAAACATAAAGTGTTTTTCCCGTACCAAACCTATACTTATATATATATACAAATATATACACAGATATACGCATATAAACGCATAAAAAACAGGTCAGGAAGTAATAAAGAACACACAATACGAGCACCGAGAAGAAGCGAAGAAGAAGAAAAACAACAACAACAACAATAACACACACAAAAAAACCGGAAGGATATTCAGGTTGTATTTATGTATTTCTATATCTCTATATATATACATAAGCGCTCGGGCTCCGGATTTGTCCCGTCATAAGTGTAGAGTATAGTACCGTTCAAATCGTATACCTTCTTACATTGTATAGAAGCGAGACTTCGATTGAAAGAGTTTTCGGAAGTAAGTTCTTTTTTAGTTCCGGTGTGGTGTGTGTTTACCTGCGCTCTCTAGCCTCTACGGTAAAAGAACTTAAAACGATTTATGTGTGTGTGTGTGTGTGTGTGTGTATGTGTATAAAAACAAGCAAATCGCTTTAATCGCGATTCCGGCTAGAGATTTATTTGACTGGTTTTTGTATGTTTTTTTTAATGATTTTGGGTAATTGACTTTGAATTGATCGATTGAGGAATGTGAAAAAAAAATTTTTTAGTAGAAAATTGGAAGATAATAAATCTCAAGCTTTGAGCTAGAGATTTGTTTGTCTCTGGTTTCTTCGAGGGAAACACATGTGAAATAATATCGATAATATGGATAATATTATTAATTATATCAATAAATTGTGATAATATACTAATAATAATATTAAAAATACAATAGTATCAATAATATTGTGAGAATATTAAAAATATAGCAAATAATATCAGAATACACAAAATAATATTAATACTAATATTAAATAATAATAGATAATATCTGTAATATACTGAGAATATATTATCGCGTACTCATTGGTTGATGCTACTTTTGTATATATTTATTCAGCCTAGTAATTACAAATATATAAGATATATGTTATTAACCTATAGAATCACAAAGTTGCATACTTCCAGGGTTATTGGTGATGTATAATCAAAAAAAATATATATATCACCATAATTTCGTTATGTATTATAAAAAATATATTAAGAATATATTGAAAATATTAAGAATATAATTAAGTAATACCAAAATGCTTGAGAATATTATAAAAATATCGAGCATATTAAAAATAATATGGTAATAATGAAATAAAAATATATATTACGAAATATATAATATGGTGTACACATTTGTACGTAGTTAAATGCTTTCGGGTTTTTGATGTAATGCATACCGGATGTTTTCATTTTTTGATGAGTCTAGAGTGAGGGAAGGCATATGTTGAAATATGGATTTGTAGGTTTTTGAAGTATGCGGTTATTTAAATGTATACTCCTATCACTATGTTATATCTTAATAAATATGGCCAGAAGTTGCCATCAGCATAGAAATCTCTCATATTAATATATTATTAAATCTCATATTATTATTAAATCTTTAAGATGATCATCAACTATGTCCTGGCTGATGATAGATAGAAAATCACCAATTTCAAAAAAACTGTCAATAGCGCAAAAACGGAGAAAACCAGTATAGACCAAAGTCTATTCTCCAAAATCTCTAAAAATCTATATTAAGTGAGCCATGTCCCCGCAAAAAAGAACTAAAAAATGCTAAAAAATCACCAATATCAAAAAAAAATAAGAAAACCAGTTTTAGCTGAATTCGGTGTTGGCGATTCTCCTAAATTTCCAATCTCTAAATTTGGTTTTAGAATCATTCATGATGGCATTCATCAGCCATATCCCATCTAAAAACATCAAAATCACCGTACTCGAAATAACTGTCAATAGCAAAAAAATGAAGTAAACCATAATTAGCTGAATTTCATACTGGATATATTCTCCAAAACTTCCAAATACGTTTTGTCGACAGTACATCAGACGTTCCGTTGCAAAGAGAATCAATCTTAAGCTAATATTGCATGTCGATTCTTCAAATTACCTGGAAAATATAGTAAACAGTCCAGTTCCTGAACAAACAAATATAATGATTCTTGTCCACTCTCCATAATCTCCAATCTCCTCAAATTACATAGAAAATGTGGTCATCAGCCTTTTTACTGCTTTAAACAAATCAACTGAATTTCTTGTCGATTCCGCAGAACCATCAATCTTCAAAGAACTTTGTAAAATATGGTCATACAAGCGCAAAGACAACAAAAAACAAGCTAAATCTGCTCCAAATTTCCACCATTAAAATTAATTGGTAATAGTGGTTCTTAGGGTGGTCTTTAACCGATAATAATTGCCTAAAATTATCTGGATCTCTGAACTCCCCAATATGCAAAAAACGTTGGTAAAGTTTTGTCGTCATCCCATTTTAATTTGCTCTTAATTTCCGAATTACTTGGCCAAAAAGTATCTAAACCTCCATTCTGTATAAATTACCAATAGCTAATATACATAGAAAAGATGGTCATCAACTCCCTTAACATTAAATAACTGAACAAACAATCCAAAGCGGCATCTGATCTAGATAATTATTATTAAAATTACTTTGATAATATGGTCATAAGCCAATGGTCCAACAGATGAAATGGGATAAAAACAATGTAAACGGACATCTGAAGTCACCATTATCTAAATTACTCAGGCAGAGATTATCAGCCTATTACTTGTCAAAAAAATAAAATACTTCGTATTCCTGAAAATCACTTGTCTCCAATTTGGCAAAGACAAATTGCTACGCAAACAAAAAAACAGTTTAAGTTAAATCACCTGATGTAGTCTCACCAAAATCACCAATTTAGCAATAATCAATCAGACCATATATATGCAAATAAAAATAATAGTAAAAGTCCGTCGATTCTCTAATTTACTTGAAAAATAATGCTTAAGCCAGATCATCTGTTGTTTTAGCATAAACAACAACTTTCAAATTATATAGTAAATCCTATTGCCTCCTCTCGATTCTTGAAATAACCCAGAATCCATATTACTTTGGCAAAGTTTGTCAACAGCTTCTATGGTCAAATCACCAATCTCCATTTGTGTATGGCAATGATGGTCATGAGTAGCTCCTACCTGGTCAACACTGGGAGATTAAAAAAGTTAGCTCAATCTGGATTCTAATATATAATTGGGCAAGCAATCCTTAGTTCCTATCCCATCCTTTAGTTCCAAATTCAAACTCCCATTTTTGTCTTTAGAATTTATGTAATAAAAATATATATTTTTAGAAAAACTGATGTGTCTGAACGTGAACATATATACACACTTAATATTGTATACACTATACATAAACGAGTATATGCGTACGTCAGCCAAAGGTTTTTTTTATAGGTTTTCTTTTCAATCGACCGCAGAGTACAACCGAGAACAACAGTTAAAAGGTTTTCCGACTAAACCGGTTTGCGTCTGAATCGCTCGCTGTTCTGCGTCTCGATCGCAGCCTCGATGCTCGCATATATTGTCAATTGCCTTTAATCGGAAGCAATGATATATACAACCGTCATATATATATATATATACAACATACATATGTCTGACTGTATGCATGTATATATACGAAATAGGATTTGTATGTTTCGTGTATATTTCTTCATCTGTGTGTTGCTCTTATACACGCAACAGAACTATTCCACTTTTTCTATGGACCTATAGCCTACCTGCCAGGTATATGCGTATAAAAACACACTATATATAACTACACGCACACATGTATACAATAAATTGTATTTAATGTGTGTCTCATTATCGCTGTGTGTGTATGTGTATACTTTTAAGTGCGCCACTACACTCATACACCGAAGACAATAATAAATCGAATCAATGTATACTATATTTTATAGATCTTATTGGTTTGTCCTATTTGTAAGTCTTTCTTCGATACTTACATTATTAAATAAAATTAGGAAAATTAAAATTGTAATATTCACGAGAATTTCACTGCCACTAATTTTAGATAAATCCTCACAAATATATCTAAGTCGGTGCAAAGTTGCACTTGATATAATGTACCAAACATTATGCGGAAGTTCCTTATTTAAGTTGAGCCCCTAATGTAGACTCTAGAGAGGAAACTCGGAAATCTGTTAAATGTCTTTAGTTAGACATATTTCCAACACTGAGAGTCTGAGATTACCATAAAATGGTTGTTTTTCTGTCGATAATGGTCAAAATGGTCGATAACCATCTAAATGGTTAGGTAAGCAATTTTTTATTGTTGATATCGCCATTATTAACTGTTCTCTAATTTTTTTTTGGTGTTTTTTTTTTTAAACTACATTTTTAATGGTTGCTATTACCATCTCTCAGTAAAGGAAAAATCGATCCACTTTTCGAACACTTTTTTTACGATTTATTATAAATTCGAAAAAGGTCCCTACGAATGCATGGCTTTTTTATTTATTGGGTCATATTAAATCTTTCGATATATTAAAATAAATACATTTTGTCCTCTTTTATTTCTAAGATATATGGCGATTTCTTATTTTTAAAAACACGCTTTAACATCTCGTACAATAAAGGATATATCGAAAAAAAATACACTTGTAAGGTTTTAAGGGCGAATGGTGGAATTGGGTTTACTTTTACTTCTACCCTGTACCGTACCGATTTTTTGTTATTTTTTATGGAAAATATTACGCACAACCACAAAAACATAAATAATAGGATTATTATAGGTGTTTTTTGCATTCTTTATCTAATCTGATAATTTTAAATTGGAAATGCAAAGAAAAACTAATTGAAGAGACATTACATTCCCAAACAAACGAAGTGAACTTTTTTATTGTCCATTTACTCAGATTTTAATTATGTTTTTTGTTTGTTTTCTAAATAAATTCTATATTTGGAATGTGTTTTTAGATTAGAAAACAATCCAAATACATATTTAAAATCGGAGTAATGAACAGTGAATATTATTCACCTGTTTTTTTGGGAATTGAATGTCTCTTCAATTATAGTTTTTATTAATTAAAAATTATCAAATTTTGCTCGTTTTTTATATAGTTTTACTTAATTTTTGATTAAAAAATAACAAGCATAAAACAAGATCAGAAAATCAAAACATGACTTTAGTAATTTATCAAAAATATTGCTCCTCTAAATTTGATATCGTTGGCGCAGGATTTATTTGTATATGGGAGTTATCCGAGGGGCAAATCACTTGGAATAACCATGTACACCGTATTATATATTGTTAATAATTATATATATATATATTATATATATAATTAATTTAGAAAATATATAAAGTCATGTACATTTTTAAATTCTGACAGTTATTACATGAGAAATATATATTTTGGTATTCGCTGCAGTAATCTCTTGTATTTCCTTTTATTTAATATTCATTTTTTCTGATATTTTGTAATATAAATATTTTTTTATAATATTCGCAAATACATTTTAATATTCAATAAGAAATTTTAGATTTGCGGATATTTTCGGTTATTATTTAGTATTATGTTATTTAAAACATTCACAGTTATTTATTATATTATACATATTTTTCATAAAAAATCAAAAATTTAAAATTCGCAAATAATAATTAAAATCGTAGTCTTATTTGAAAATATTTTTGATATTTTTAATATTTGATAATATTTTATTAAATATTAGCTTTTTTCTTAAAATACCACGAATATTAGATATTTTAAATTATTTTCCATAATATTATGTATTTTCGCGAATATAAACTTTAAATTACTATATTATTATATTCGCAAATAAAAAATAAAATCGTAGTATTTGTAAAAATATTTTCGATATTAAAAATATTTTCTGATATTCGTGGTATTTTGGATTTTTTTATTATATTATGTATAATCTCGTGTATAGACTTTAAAATACTGTATTATAGTAAAAATACTCAAGAAAATTTAAATAATACTAATAATATTTGCGATATAGATATTATTGATATTATCCGGTATTATTAGAAGTTGGTTCTCCATGTTATGGGTATTGAATATGCCTCCGAATTATCTCACAATGACAACGTTCCCATCAATTGGTTTAGACGCATTTTTTTCGAATTTGTCCAAAACCGTCTGTTTTAAGGGTTTTAAGACGCCAAATTTGGATCAACAATTCAAAACTATTTTAGGCGACATAGACAATGAAAAACATACAAAATCGCATTCATGGGAATTTAATATTTCCAATAAATTCACGTGTGATTTGTAATTTATTGTAGTGCACTGCAAGAAAATCACGAATTGCACTTTTTACGTGTATCGAATGGTGGCCCGAATTAGACACTCGTCCACACAAATCGCTAAATCATCGCTATAAAATATATGCAACTAAAATAAACGCGCCATTTATAGCGGGCGGCAAAGCAGTAGCTCAAGCGCGCGCGTGCTTAAACACCTTGTCGTCACACACACACACACACAGCGACACAGAGCACACCTGAATGTGCGCATATATATTGCATATATATTGCATATATATTTATACTAATATATGCGTATATATAAAACGAGTATATACATATCCAATCAATAATCGCAGTTCTCCGCATAAAATCCAGACAACCTGCTAAAGTGCAAAAAAAAGTTTCATTCATGCGCGTTCTTTATGTACGTTTTTGTATATATATCTATGTATATATTTTGTATATATGCTGTATATATCTATGTGTGTGTGTGTGTGTGAGCGTATGTTTTTGTGCGCGGCTGCCTTTTTGCCTACGTGCGCGCGAATACCGCACGTTCGATCGAGCGTCGCCGTTGCCAGTTTGTTGCAGTTTGTTGTTTTGTGTGTCTTTAATATTAATATTATTATTATTATTATTATTATTATTATTATTTTCTGTGTGTATTGTAAATGATTCTGTAGTCGAGAGCGTGCGCGCTCGCCTGTCAAACAGGTGGTCACAACGCGACGCGCGTATATTTATCTGAATAACAAGTGCGCGCCGAGCGCCGAGCGAGCTATATTATTCACTCTGGCGGTGTTTATACAAGATTTATACTATATGCAGTATATATACTAACATATATATGCATATATATATACGTATATACCTACACATATGCTCGCGAGTGATGTGTAATGTTAACGTCTAATACACACACATTGTACTCCACGAGATATATACGAGATATATGCAATATTTCTATACAATATATATATGTATATATATACAGAAATAAAATATCGCTTATTACTGCGCGCACGAGCGCACGCAGCCGAGCGTGCGCAGCGTAGATCGCGCTCCAAGCACAGGCTCGCGCGCACGCCTCAGCATTCATTCATGATTTGTGCTTGGCCGTTTCGCGCGCTCGATCACGCAGCAATTTGCAAGATGTATTATATATGCTATACTATATTATATATGTAGATATATACACGATTTTTGTAAACTATATGTATATATATACATCTATATAAATGTATAAATAAATGTGTACGCATATTTGCGCGGAAGATTCGCCGTGCGCGGACCTGTTGTTGTTGTTGTTGTTGTTATATGCGAATATATTTCGTATACATGTATCTAGATATATTTACCATATATTTGTATATATATATATAGAAATGGTGATGCCCGCGGAGGATATAATTTCAGTTCTTTTATTCGCGTACGCTTCGAAAACGATAACAATATTTTAGAAATCCTCAGCGAGCGAGCGCGCGCGTTCTGTGGTGGCACGCTGCCTGACCGCACAGTGGGTCCAAAATGGAGATTTTATTTAAGGTTTCCATATTTCCTTGAAATATATATATTTTTTTGGAAAACAACGAGCTTCAAAACGTTTAGAATAATGATAGAAACAGTATTATATATTACCAATAATATTTAAAATATTTTGTAATATATTACTGTGTTTAACATTTTTATATTTTTTCTCTATATTATCAATATGCTAGAATACATTAATTGTATTCTTGATATTTGCAAATAATAATAAAAAAAATGTATTTATTTTCGATATTTATAAATATTATTTCATATTCTTGGTATTTGCAAGTAATAATATCGTAATCTTTTTAGCGGTAAAAAATAATATATTTTATTATTCTGTATTTTCAATATGCTGAAATACAATAATAGTATTTTTGATATTTGCAAATAATAATTAAAATAAAACAAAATATTTTATATATTTTCGATATTTATGAATATTATTTCATATTCTTGGTATTTTTGTAATAAATATTTCAATAAAATTGTATACTTTTGTATTCGCTTTAGTATTCGAATTTTCATTTAATATTTTTTATATTTGCATTTTTTTTTAAATATTTATATTCGCTTTCTTTAATATTCGCAATTTTTTTAAAATCAATTTTTTTAATATTCGCTATTAATATTTGCTATTTTTTATGACATTCACAAAAACATTTAAAATTTTGAGATATTTTGGTTTTTTTTTGTATTTGAATAAGTGTACATATAATATTCTCAAAAATATGTTATATTCTTGATATTTTTCATAAAAAAACTAAATATTTTATTATTTTCAAATAAAAAAAACTTATTTGTGAAAATATTTTCGATATTAATAATATTTCCAATATAATTCATTATTCCAAAATTACTGTATTATTAAAAATATATTTTTTTTTTTTAATAATACTAATAATATTTGCGATATTATATATATATATTATCTGGTATTATACAAGATTGACGTATATTACGGGAGTGAATATAGGGGTATTTCGTTTAACTAGGGCATGCTTGGTCTCGAACTCGGGATCTCTAGCGACCTAAACTAAAATATAACAATCCTATCTAGTCCCACGTTTTGGACGGAGAATAAAAAAAAATAATGATGTTTTTACTCTACGGAGACTCCTTAATTTATTTAAAACACAACAACGATTTTCTCGAAAGGCTTTGAATTGACGTTTCCTATTTTTAGATGAGTAGTCATCATTTGAATTTTTATTCAACTGAAAGACCCTCGATTTCAATGCTAACGTTTGTCAAAATTTCATCCGGTTTAGGTTTTTTTTATTATCGTCTAAACTACAACTACCCTTCTATAAAGCGGACTTCAAATGGAGTTTATTCCTTTATGATAATTGAAAACTCCTGCGTTTTTCAATTCTTAGTCATTTGAACTACACATTCGAATCGCCTAAATCTTCATTCGGCAAAATAACCAAATGGGCATTTGGCCAAATGAGCCATTCGGTTAAATGGCTCATTCGGCTAAATAGCCATTCGGCCAAAAGTCTTTCGGCTAAATGGCCAATCGAAATTCTGTCAAAGTGGGTATATTCGAATTCGTAACTCATCCTGTTCCGCTGGTGCCTTTTTCCGGCGCTGTTTTCTAGCAGACCTATCATTTCTTGCATAACGAAAGCCAAGTGATGCTAGTAAAATTGATTTTCTAATCAATTTTCATAATTTCCTAAAATAAATTGCTAAAAACTATAGTTTTTCAGAAAGAAAGACCAACTATAAATCAGGTTTCGCATCGGTTACATATATTTTGGGTTTGCTCGGACCCTCAGCCTCTTTGGCTACCATAATCATAAAATAACGGTAAAAATATTTGTTTTTATATGGCTAACAAACATTGTAAATAGTCGCCCGTGTTTTACCAGCGGGCAACACTATTTTTCCTTTCAGTCGTTTGAATAATTTAGTCACTGCATGTTGGACGGTGATGAGATTGGTTAAGACTACTGGATGAGACTGGTCTTTATGCTATACTAAATAAAATGTGTAATAAATAACGACGCTCTTTAAAAATGTATATTTCGTTGAATTTCTTGTCCAAAGGTGGCGCTGAACGCCAATTTTAGACCACACCTTAAGACAGATACAAAACATTTAGTATTTCCATTTTCTTACGATTTTTTGTTTAAAGACAAACTTTTGTACAGTTTGTGGTGAAAAACAAAAATAAACCTATATATGTGTCCAATTTAATTTAATTAATTTTTAATTTAAAATTTCTCCACTTTTTTATTTTATTGACAAAAATAAAAACTCTGGTTTTATTTGTCTGAATGTTTTACTAAAATACTAATAATTTGTTTCTTAACTATGTCAGAAGTTAATTCACCCAGAAGAACACCTACAAGATCTATTAATTTGTTATTTATTCCAATCCAACAGATGGCGCTACACTTTCATTTCAGACCAAAAGCTTATACTAAAATTTATTTTCAGACTTGCCCCATTAAGTTAAATGACATTAAATCTTAGTGTGAGTCACCGGGTTCACTGACCTTGCAACTCCCACGACGAATGTGCTCTGTTTTATACTAAATTACTACTGTCGAAACAGAAAAGATTTAAAAATTAATATATTTTAGGTTTATATCCTTATATTCAATGTCTTTTTGTACCCAACAACTATAAATATTTTTGACTTTTTTTATAAATCTCTAAAATAAAAAAATAAAAATGATTTTTTGTTTTAAGCTATATTTTAGGATAAAGGACAAATTTAGACCCATTTTATGGCTAAACCTATAATTGCTATCTGTTTTACATCCATTATCAATCATTCAGACAGAAATCTGTGTGAAGATATATTCTCAAGAGAATTGTCGTCAGGCCGCACTGTGCATTATTGTCACCGTATATTTTTCGTCAAGTCCAAAAAAGAGAATTAAAGTCAGAAAAAATGTGTAAAGAAATAATCTGAAGAAAATTGTCACTGTGTATTTTTCGTCAAGTTCAAAAAGGAGAACTAACGCCAGCAAAAATAGCAAAAATGTGATTTACTGTCAGCATTTTTCGTCCGGACGATAATTCATAAACCGGTGGTAGATTTTAGAAGATTCGTAAGCTTAATTCAATACCGGTTTGACGTTAGATCAGTTGAGAATAATTCTCTAAACGGTAATTAAGAAACGTCAGGTTATTTTGGTGAAATTTATTCACATAAGAATAATTTTCCGGTCAATAGTGAATTAATATCACCAAAAATGCTTGCTGAAAATCTCTGTTTTATAGTGCGGCCTGACGACAATTCTCTTGAGAATATATCTTCACACTACCTTCAAAGCTGTGCGTTCTGGTTTAAGTTCGAGTCCAAAAGGTGGCGCTGAACGTAAACTCAGACCAAACCAGGTGGCAATTTGTTTCTTTTATTTTTTTTTCTCGACATAAAAATACAATTTTAATTTTTCACTTTGCTTGCCATCTTTCTTTCGACCAATATCTTCAAGAATGAATGTTTTTTGTATTGAAATTTAGAAACTCTTGTTTCTTCCAATTTCTTATCTGGTCTAAACCATTTTTTGGATCGCCATTTCGGCCTCGCAATAACGAAAGTCCCCCACGGTGTGTGTCGCCGCGTCGCGATATCTCTCCTCTCGCGCGCATTTTTTCTTTCTTATTTTTTTTTTCGTTGACGTCATAAACCAGATTTTAAGTATACATATTATTAATAATTAATTATGCGCGCGCCGATCGATGGCGCCTATTTGTATAAAAATCCGTCGTCGCGGATGAATTATGAACGCACACAAGCGATTGCGCGCGTTTGCGACGGCCAACGACGACGGACGGACGGACGGACGGAGACGACGATGGTTGGCACCTTAACACCAATTGACGACTCTCATGAGCTATAATATACACACTCTGTGTAAGCCAGTTTTATGGTATTAAATATATATATATAAGTATGTATATAGTTATACAAATAATGTAGGGTAATTAACGGTGAATTCGCCGCGCAGCTATATATAAATATTTTGTTTTGTTGGTGCGCTTACCCCGACTTGATAGAGGACGCGCGGCGTGAGAAGCGCCTCGATCTGACGTCCTTTCCGCTGGGGTGGCTGCTGTTGATGGGGCTGTTCTGTTGTGGATGCTGTCACAGCTACGGAGCCTAGGAGTTTATGACGAACGGATGTCTTCTTCTCGTCGGACACTGCCTGAACACCTGCATTTACCTCTACCACTTCCATGGGCAGTCTTGTTGCACACACCACCGCATGACCGCAGTAAATCAGCAAAAAACACAATGCACTGGAATGCATTTTGTGGAACAGATTATCAGATTGCAGTTTCTGTGTTTGTGTGTGTGTGTGAGTGTGTGCGCTGTTTGTGTATGCGTAAATGCGTTTTTTTTTGTAGTTGCGTTCAGCCAGGTGCGCACGCAGGCTGATACTGTTGTTGCGCACTTATATTATTATTATTATTATTATTATTAATATTATAAATGTTTTTGTTGTGGTGGACGTTTTTGTTTATCAAATCGTATGTATTTTTTTATAAATGCACGGGAATGTCTGTCTATATATATTTATATATAAATTATAAGGTGTATAAAAGGTGTGCAATGCAAAGTGCGCGCAAAGATCACAATTTCTGTCTCAGAGTTATGTCTGTGTGTGTGTGTGCGTTGGCGTATATAAATATATAATAATTTGTTATTAGCGTAAGAGTAAAACTGCGGGCGCACGCGCGTAAGTCGATTTCACATTATGCAGATTGCAGCGAATTGCGCGAGCACATTTTTATCTTTAAGTTTAGTGGATTCCTTGCGTGGAGTAGTGCTCTGCGTCGCGTCGGCGGGTAGGCTGGCAGTGGAAAGACGGCGGCGGAGGCGGAACGCTCGCTATTGCGAAAACTGTGATTGATTTTTTATGTAACACTCGCACCTGCACCCAACACCTGTACACCTGTACACCTGTGTGTCTGAACTCTCTGTATTGAACACGTTTTTTCTCACAATTTCTATATATTCTTGTAATTCATATTATTAACGATAGAAAAAAAACAACAAATCACGACACGATAGAGAGACGAACGCGGCGGCGGACGACGTTATTACACAAACATCTACAAGACAAAAATGACGACGACCTTACAAGTGTGATGTTTTTTATTTTACTGTGGCACGGGCGCACGAGCTAAGAAAACCAACGTGTGCTCGCTGCTGCTGGTACTACTACTAATACTACTACGACTACTCACTGACTATCTAACACTGACTATACGTTTACGTATCTACTACGTTTCTGTGTGAGTATATGCTCTGTCCAGTTTATGTGTGTGTGTATGCGAACGACGATATGCGCGCGCGAACTTTACTTTCCAAGCATTTCAAATAAACTAAAACTGAAAACATACAGAGAATACAGATTTGAAGAAACTTGAATGAAAAATATATATATTAAACGTGGACACACACACACGCACACATATGCTCTCTTAGACACACACACACTCAGCCAGATTCTTCGGAGAGAGCACACCTATGTGATTCTGGTGAGCGTGTATGTGTGTAAACGTTACCAACCATGAATGTGACACAAATATGAGAGTGTATGCGTTGAATGTGTAAGAATATTATGTCTTTGGTAGGATCTTTTACTACTTGCACACATACTCTCTCATGCACACACACACACATAAAACCACAGTATCATGCTCTCACCTCTCACGTATCTGCAGAATACACTCTTAAGATGAAAAGGAAATTTTAATGGGAGTAAAAATTCGGACATATGAAAATATATTGTGCAAATTAAAATAAAATGTTCAAAATATTGAAATTAAATAAAAGAAAAAAAAAATAATGAAGAAAATGAGGACCTGAGTACGAATTTGATTTCACATCGTGTCGTTTACCTTCCCCCTTTTTGGAGGGGGAGGGTGGTTTAGGAGAACTACGCGACCTGAAACCTGATTGTACTTAGTGGCTCATTTCCTTCAATATTGGGTATATATTTTTTTGTGTTCCGCCTCTAAACTGTACTGCAGCCCAAGATTGTTACATACACTTTAATGAAGAAAAAAAAGTTAAAATGTATGATCTTTTTCTCAGAACGCAAAAGAACGCTGCGGTAATAACTTCAAACAAAGTACTAGAACTGCTTTCGAAAGAGATAAATAAATTAACAAGTTCAAAAATAAGTTCTAAGCGTGAGTACGTAATTTAAACCGGGAGTTATCCCGAATTAAGTTCAAACGATTTCGGACTCATTTGAAGACAGAACTGGAACCGATGTTTTAGTCGTAAAAACCAGGCCGGTACCGATCAAAAGTTTACGCTTCTTGATATAATATATATTTTTATATATCTTT
>JAAAKO020015551.1:0-16367 GCA_010015015.2 Bolitophila cinerea
ACACTATGTCAAAATAACTAAATCATTTAAATATTTTTTTATTTAATATCAAATAAATTAATATTATTAATAACATACAAATATATATATATATACCCAAATTACTTTAAAACGCAATGAAATGATATTGAAAATTATAATAAAGAGGTCTCCCTTTTGGCGTTTTTTCAAATGCCCATAAAAAGAATCTCAGCCTAATCCGTTATGCAAATAATTTGTTCTTAATAATTTAAATTAATAAAAAGTTCTCAATGTTTTAACCTATTGCCATTTTGAGCAATTCTCAAATTTTCCATGAATCCTAATTCTTTTTTTATATGCATTTGAAAGATCAGGAGGCTGCAGCACACACCACATAATTTTATAATTCTCAAACACCACGCTTCTCGAAGCCCACACTTCTCGAAAATCACATATCTCAAAATACATATTTAGAGATGGTGGAAAATATATTTAATATTATTATTAACAAATATTAACAAATTTATGTTATATTTTAATTTACTAGCTGTTAAACTAAATGAAAAAAAAAAGTTTTTCTTTTTTTAAATAACTATATGAAAACAATAATTAAATTTTAAGAGCACAGTTAAATAAATAATCGATTTCAATTTATAAATCACAAAGTAATGCCACATTTAAATAACTTTTTTTAAAAAAGTGCTCTGACTAAATAATCCTAATGGCAACTGCTCTTCGCGATATAAACATCCGTTTTATAAGTATCAAGCTGTCAAGCACCAAACTTAAGACAATACTCTATAATCAAAGAAACTTTTTTTCTGTTTATCAGACATTCTTTTAACGTTTTCAAGCAAAAATTAACGAAGAAATCAAGCGTATACACACATAAACTCGAGCTCCACACCAACATAAAATACTCAAAACATATCCAGCATTTTATACACATAAAATTACATACTCTTCCTTATAAAACTAAGAACAAGAAAGTGATCTTAACGCAAAACAAAGTTCTTGCGATTGCGCGTCATGTTCGCTTAGTTTTTTTGTTGTTCTTTTGTTGTTTGCTCCGCGTGCTCGCTCGAATATAAACAGTTTACAAACTATATTATATAATATGAGACGACAAATAATATATTTTCTTGAGATGAATGGACGACGAGCATGATGGGGCATGGTGCCCTCGGATTGCTCGGCGCACAACAATGCCATGAGTAAGTGTAGAGCAAAAAATGCCGCATGTCTTTGCACGAACAAGTCTTCTTTACTGTGAGTGTGTACGTTCTTGACTGTACTGAGATGGTCGAGCAGAATGTTACTGGTAGTATATAATATAAAATATTTGTGTGGTTCAGTTAATAAGACCCATCAGATTCTTACAAACACGACAGACATTGCGCCGCGCAGCTCGACAGACGGCATGAGGTACCATTTCATTGAGAGAACGTAGAGCAAATAATGCGTCCACTAAATAATACTACAAACTGGATTTTGATGTGTTGCCCTGCTCATCGTTTGTGAACAAAGGCGCTGCGCAGCGCGGCGGCATTCACGAAAGAAAATATATACAATATTTCTACTATATATTTATATCCAGATGTACAGGCAAGAACATATAAGTATATACATAGATAGATCTCGTTGAAGATACCGCGAGCGTATGTAACAGATTTGTATTTTTGTTCTCGTTCAAAAGGGTGAAAAGGGATATTTAAGCATGTGAAGAAGAAGAACATACACAAAAAACTATACGAATTGAATGCGAATGGAATGATGTAACACATTTTCCGGTTCTCTGTTCCCAACCTCCTGAAGCGCAGGCACACGATGCTGTGCTTAAAAGATATAAATGCTAAGACCTGTGTCTTCGCGAAGCGTACTGTACATAATATAACATATACTTTATACGATATTAAGTTAGAGAGCCTTTTCTGTGTTCATATGTTTTGTGGGAAGTGCAAGCGGTCATACAAAAGACTTGATAACTTGATAGGACAGCGGGTGTCGTGAGCACACAAACACACACACACACACACACACACACGCATATGAAAAGAGGTTTTTGGAGGAGATGATTGTGTAGTGTCATGATTTTGAAGAAGATAGATGAATTCAAGGAATATCTTGTGGTCGAATCGTGTCGCGCGGAAAAGGCTCTACGGGACGTACCATAGATATATAATGTGCAAGTCGTCATGATTCATAACATAGTTATTTTTTATACCCTTTAGATGATCTGCTAACAACTTATTTATTCACATTTTTGGATGCTGGATTGACGATAAGTGCGTTGTATTAGAGATATGAAGGATAGGTCAATTTAAAAAAGCCTGTCTCAATCATCAATCGTTTAATGATTTTTTCCAAAAATGTATGCATATATCTGGTACTTAATATTGATAATTTTATTATAGCGCGGCAGTTCCAAGAAACATAGTTGCCTAAAAATAAATAAGATTTTCAGTTATGTTTTAAAATTTATATACAACATGAGAATTATGTAGTTGTGTAGTGTCGTAAATACTATAATATAATGAGTTTTTAGTTTTTTATAATTTTTTATTACTTTTAAAGAAACACGTAAAATGTTACTGTACAATAAAACTTTATAATGAAAATCTTAACCTTTTTTAAAAGCTGACGCGCTGGCATTTAAAAAAGTAATTTATGTAAAAATAAGCTCGTTTAATCAAAATCATATTTGAAAAAGGCATAATCATTTTTTTAATATAACCAAAGTATTTATTTAAATATATATTCTTTTTTAAATAAACAGATTTAACAGTCAAATTTTAAGAACCTAAATATAAATTTGTTTGATTTAAATTTGAAATTTTTTTGAGTGACTTTAGTTAAAAAAAATGTCTGGCACATTTTCTATGAAAGTGTTTTAAGTCACTTTTTTTGGTACCGATTTTCATTCAGATAACTGTATAATAAGTAAGTGCTAGGCTAATAAAGTAAAAAAAAAACAAAAAGTAACTTAGGCCACTTTCATAATTACTGGCACAAATGTAAATCAGCAAAATAGCAAGAACATCTACAAATAATTGTGTACAAATGCAAGCGTGTTCGTGTGTATGTGTGCTTTGCTTTACACGCTCCCGCTCAGGCGAGGGCGTATGAAGACGTCGGACAATTGGGGTGACTGCATGCTGATGGGGCTCTGTGTGTCGTGGAGGCTTGTTTATGTCCTTCGATGTGCTTGCGACGAAGTGGTTGGTTTGCAGCATGAACTCTAAACGCGACAAAAGATGCTTACTATCAAGCAGCATGTGTGGCAGCTGCGTTTGCATCAGCACCGTTTCCAAAATCCAGTGGATTAGCTAAGCGTGAACTAGCGTGAGCTAACATACACAATAACACACGAACTGAAGAAGTCTCAAGCAATTGTACGTCAAAATAATTAATGTTGTAATAGATGCATAAATTTGAGGCACAGCATTAAGTGACAGTATTCAGCATACTATATTTTTAATATGTTTTATGGACGTCCCAATTTTTCTTTTATAAAAGATTTGTCCTTATGATTTTAAGAGTTCTAAGCAAAGGCCCCAATTTTTTAATTTTATATTTTATATTTTTTTTAATAATATACTTGTGTGTAATGATACTACTATACGATAATTTTTCGTTTGCTTGTATTATTTTTTGATGACGATAGCGAGTCACGCGGATTACACTGGGGTACGAAATGATTTTCGCTGGACATACAATAAGGATTAAAAAAGTATGTAAATAAATAAGAAATCTACGTAGGCCACATAGTCTATAGCCATTGAACTCTTGGAACCTTCCCGATCTCTTGGCGAACTCTGCAATCTTACCAAGAGAAAGTGGGTGGAGCATACAAAAGAAAATTTTATAGGAGAAAATGTATCGAAAATGTAATGAAAATGTATCCGAGTTGCATTATATTATTGATTTTCCAGAAAAAAGCAACACATTACTACAAAACAAACGACTTAAATCCTAGGTCATTTTGCGAATTTTAAATTTGTATTCGCGTTGCATGCGCATCTGCTGTGCATATAACGGCACTTCACTTACTTAGTGAACAAATTCACCGTGTGTACGTCTTCAATTTATTGATAGCCATAAACATAAATCGATCTTCTCGGCACACCGCACCGCCCAAGACAGACTAAACAGCATAAAAACACATACAGAAATGCCTTTTCCAAACGTGTTTGCACCCATTGAGAATACTCAAATTAGCCTTTATTTAAATCGAAGCCCATTCGAAGACAACGCGACGAACGACGACCGGCGACGACGACGATGCACACGCAAAATTTCCATATAAACCGATGGAATCGCAATCATTTCCATCAAATTGGTATTTGTATTGTGTCTGTGTATCTATCCATGTATATATATATAAAAGTGTATATAGTTTATATGTCTGTAGCAGATGTGCACGTGTGTGAGTGTGTGGATGGCAGCTCGTCGTCAGAAAAAAAACTCCTTGTATATATAATATATATATATATACTATATATATCCGTATATGTAAACAATATAGCGCATCGGTGCGATACCATCTGATGACGAATTTCAGGCACTTTATATACAAATAAACTTTTGTCGGCCGCATACATATTTATGAAGGATGCGACATAGTCCTTGCATATAGACGAAACACACCACAACAAATAAACTAACGAAAAGACGAGAAACACACATACACATACACACAAATTCCAACACTCAAGCTCAACGCCACGACGACGACGACGACGATACGGCCAAGAACGCAGTTTTACATTTGAAAATTGTGTTTACCTCTCTTTGACTGCGGGAAATTTCAATTTCAAAATAAACGTTTCGATTGTGGGACGAATGCGACTCCTTAAATCGCGCGCGAGCTCAGACAACCCAAATGCGATGATATGCGAACCGTATGCATGTGTGTGTGTGTGTGTGTGTGTGAGTGAGTATGTGTGTAGTAGTACATGTTTGCTGTTTATTTATTTAAATTCTACATACACACACAACGCAACAGTGCCACGCTCGGATCGTTCGTACAATATCCACTTAAAGACGCAAAATAACGTATATATATATATTTATGTATATTTGCATTAAAATGGACAAAGGCAAACAAATAAACAAATAAACAAAATACACTTCGAGGCCGCGCCAGAAGAGACATCGTGCTGAGTAGATGTTTCCTTTCTCCTATTTTTTTTGATGTTGTATGGTATGCTTATGTAGCGAGAGACACGATCACTCAGAGACATTTATCTATTGTAATCTATTAAAAACAAATAACTTCGCTTTGACATGATTATGTTGAATATATATGGGTTTTCGTGAGGATTTAAACGGCTGCTGCTGCGTCTGTGTCTTAAGAGGTCGTGGGTTGGTTGAGTCGCGAAATTGTAAGATAATATTGATTTCGGTATATTTTAGGAAGGATTTATATATGCTACATAAGATAATATATATATACATTTATCAATACACGATAATACGACGGGTCCCGTCAAGAATAATGATAGCAATCCAGCAAAAATCTTTGAGCCTAAAAAAGAGCCTTGTAGTATAACAGGAACTATTCCAAATACTCTTTTAAACATTTTTTTTTTTCAAAAAATTTGAATTACAAAATTTATAATGAACAATATTCTGTTGAACATATTTTTTTAACATTGATTCATTCAAATATGTAAATTTTAGTGATTTAATTAATAAATAATGGAAAGTTGATATGCGTCCACAAAAAAAAAAATTTAAAAACAAAAGTGGAATTTCCGAGACTCAAAATTGTCTTATACGGCTTCTATTCTATACATAGATATTGAACATGATATAGTTTTATTTATACAAGCTAAACATATTTTATAATTGTAAATTAATTGTTTCTGGGACACCCTTCAAGAATATTGCTATTATTTTACATTAACTCGTAGCTGGTTTCTTGTTGATGCATGTAAACGTTTTCGCGTCAGAGTTAGTTGTCGTAGAGTAGTTCAATATACATATTAAAGTAAAATTAAAAAATATACATTTAGGACACCCTGTAAAAATGAAAAAAACTTTTCTTTTTTTTTAATTACTACCTAATAAAAATTATTATCGTAATAGACCATTTGGTATATCATATTTTTTTATATGATATTCATTTGAAATTAGTTTTAAAAAATATTTTTTTTACTGAACCAAAAAAATGAAGTAGGCATTTCTATAAATGTATCAATGGCCATTTAATAAAAACAAATTAGAAGTCCTACGAAGCCATTTAAAGTTTGGTGTGGAGCATTTAAATATCGTTCATGTAAAAAAATATTTGGGGATAGCTGTGGAGCATATGCAAAGAGAAAACCACCCTGTAAAATAATGTTTTTACTAAACAAAATAAGTTGAGGTGGGCACTAAATGTATAGATTTAATTTAAAAAAACATCCTATACCATTTAAGCAGATCCTATCAGATGATAAAAAACAAATAAATAAATAATTTGCCACTCTATGCATCTGTTTACTAAGTTTCATTTCTCTAGGACGAAAAGTTCGGGCCCTGATAGTAGATGACAGAAGGACAGAAGTTCCATTTGATGAGGTTCAGTTTCACTGCTCTTCTTTCAACTTTTTTTGGTGGAGTTTGATTTCTTAATTTTTATCGACAGTTATACAAATTCAAATCTTGCAACATATATGGACCCGAAAAAAGAAAATATTTGGCAATAGGCTGTTTTTAGGAAAAAAAATCAGGCTAATAAAAAAAAATAAAAAAACAAACACAATAAAAGAAAAAATACAATTAATAACTACCAAAAAATAAGCAATAAGCTATGGAAGCTATGGAATTTCCGCAGAAAATGCTCTTTTATTAATTCATTGCTACCTATCGCTATCTGACGATTAGAAAAGTCACTTTTTTGTATATTTCTAGTTTATATATTTTAATATATATCTGTATAAAATTTTTAATAAAATTAAATATAGATTAGACATATTCAGAAAAAGCACTGATCAATAAAAAATATCATATTCATTTTATATGCATACACACTAAGGTGAATTTCATTATCCAACTATTTATATTAACAAAAAAATGGTGGAATTTATAAACTCGATCTTACAAAAGGTTTTTCAAAATGTAGACAAAGTAGTACTTCAAAATAGTGTAAATTTGAAATAATTAAAATATATTATTTAAATTGCATTTTTTGTGGAAAATAAATTGTTATTGTATGAAATCCATCAGTATGTATTATTTTCCGGAACAATTCGAAAAGTCTCAAATACGCAAAAATAAACTCACTTCCAATTCGACGTTTTGCTGTCACAGCTAAATAACAACTCATGCATATTTCCATGCACGCAATCAATTGCATAATATACATATTCAATGCATAACTTGCATCATCATGTTCCGTGGCATTGCTCGTCGTGGGATGCACGCATGCAATTTAATATCCGATTAAATGCAATCGAACACACGAAGAACTAAGTCCATAAAATAAATCGTCTGCTCTGCTTCGACGTCTTGTGTTCCAAAAATAAAATAAAACATTATATATACATCAATGTGAACAAAATACAGTGATATTGAATACAAAAAAATACTATACTATATGTATATATATTTATTTTATGTATGTATTTGTAAAACTAAATGCAGCACAGTTTATAAATGCATTAATGACACATGAGATAAACCCTGCCTGTGACCCTTTTAAAGAATATTCGTTTTTAAACTGATAAAAAATTGCTTTCAACGCGCATCGCATTCGTCGAGTGCTTTTCGAAGCGCACTCAAATATACATCGATAAAATGCATAAATACACAAACACACACACATACACACAAACATGTAATGCAATTAAATGATTTTCAATCTTTTTTTATTTGTTTCAGATGGCGTCATTTGGCTGCAGTGCAGACAAACACTTTATGGCTGCGGCATTGGAGCTCCGTTCAAGCGTGTGCCAGAGCATAAATCATAAAAATTAATTGCGCGTACAATGCAAATTTATTTCGCCGCCCTTAAAACGCCACCAGTCGCCACACCGGAACTGTCCCAGAAGCCGCAGCAGCGTTGTTGCGTCGTCGCCAGCATCACCAGCAGTCACCACCACCATGTCGTTTAGGGTCTCCTTGCTCGTCGCAGGTCTCGTCTGTCTAGCCACAGCAATCTGTGTGTCCAGTGAATCGGTAAACACCGACAAAACAGCATCAGCAGGAGGTCCAATCCATGAGCACATGGACCTGCCGACACGTTTCGGTGATGAGGATGATGTTATACAGATAAAACCGACAACGCCACTGCCGACTACGGCCAAAAAGGCTGTGGACGACACAGGTACCGGTAAAAAACAGACCGGATTTAATGGCTTTAATTTCGAATCAAACGAAGAGCAGTACGACGAAGACGACGAGGATGATGATGTGGACGACGGAGACTTTTTTGCAGGCAAGGATGATGTTGACGAGGACTCTGAGTACAAGAACTCTGATTATGATGAGGAGAGTGAACTAGGCCCAACGTTGGATAATTTTGGTGCAAAACTCGATGGAGGATCTGCCGCTGGTGAGAACAGTGCAGGAAATGAACTGCCCGTATTCTTGGTGGAGCCACAAAGTGCGTACGTGATACGTAGTCGTCCAGCGGTGCTGAAGTGTAAGGCAGCGCATGCATTGAAGGTAATTAATTTTATTACGCACATTCATTTAAATACACCGGTAGAGGTAAGGGTGGAATTCCTGGAAAATAAAACTTGCGGTTGGCGGCGTGGCGTCTATTAATTACGCCTTCCAACGCAAAGGGGTAGTTTTCTGTCTGTGCTCGCGTGTGTTTCCCTTAAAATTCATTCATACTCGCGCGCAATAATTAGTTTATATGCAACGCCGTCAATATAATATAGCTTATAGCAATTGTTAGGGTAGCTGGCCGAACAGTAGCACGTTGTTAGACACGCTTTCTGTTTTGTACGGCCTCGGCCGGATTTTAATGGCACCCCTCCTGCAAACACCGACACCATCAGGCACTCACACATACACAGGTATAACATACGAATTTACGAGTCTTCCCTTCGGCGGCGCCAGACATCCTTTTTCAAACACGTCCGCTTTCAAAGCAGCAAACCCACAAACATGCATAAATTTGAAAAGTAAATATATAATGTTATGTAGATATATGTTGTTCTACTCGTATGTATATGTATTTTATGCTGCTGTCGGTTTCCTGGAACAGAACGATATGGACACACACACACAAACAAAACTTATAAGAATTCATTCATTTCATAGGAGTTCGATGCTCGTGTGTGCGCACATGACTCAGATAAGTGGCATATATGTAAGATGTACCCTTGAGTCTTGAGCAAACTATTTCTTATCGCTATGCATGCTGGTAATGTTGCGTTCAGTCGCTTCGGTCGTGCCGCTCTCTAAGATATTATTGCTTTTTAATGTGATGCATTAAAACCATAAACATACTCGGAGGACAAAGTATAACAAAATGGATTGGTCGAGATTCAATGGAGTGCGACTAAAAGCCAAGATATTTAGCTTATCTTAGGAATGTAAATACGCACACACACACACACACAAAAAGTGCGTCAATGTCAATGCACCGCGAAGAGTGTTTGTTTTTTATTATCCCTAAGTAAACACAGCCTCTTCGTGTTGCCTTCTTTAAAATGTACAGCTTTTATCTTTAACATTATGTCGTGTATAATTTATATATAGTACCATATTCTCGGCTTTAATGTAAAACATGCATGTTTTTTTGTTGTTTTTATAAGGATTATATTGTAACCAAAATGTAGGGAATAGTTTCTGGAAAAATTGTGATAACACGCGTTCAAATAGAGTGCAGTAATAATCCATTTGTTATTATTTAGACAAGATGTCTCACTTTTATCCGAAGTTTTGAAGCTAGGTTTTGTGATTTTATATGCACCAGTTTTTGTGGGATTTTTGAATACATTTCTATATAAGGATTTATTTAAAAATTGGTGTACTATTCATAGATATGTATTAGATAATATTCAACGGACCAAAAATTATACATTGTATATTTTTATTGTCATCATTAGCATGATTACTTTATGATTTGTAGTTATTAATATGATATGAAGTTGATGGTTAATAATTTCTCATTTATAGTATAAATATTTTTCCAAGTTTATAATTTATTTTTAGAGAGACTGAAGGTTTCATGATATCATTCTCCTAATCTTTAAAGAACTCTCTACGACAATACGCTATATCACCGCTCAAAATATTTTACGTTTTAGTCCTTTTAGTTTAGATCACTATTTCCACAAATAATTAAAAAAAAACATTTTTTTAAGCGAAATTCGTGTTAAAATCTTTTAAAGGGTTTAAAATGAAAATATAATGAAACTATAATAAATACAGCAGATTGGTGATAAATTTGTACTCATCCGCAAAGAAAGAAGCACATTTTTTAAATCTATTTTTTCTTTATTCCTAAATAAATTTGAAAATTATTAATAATTAAATTAAAATAAAATGTAATATTAAAAAAATCAATAAAAAATAAACATTATTGTGGGAAAACAAAAAAACTAAAAAAATAATGCATATCGAAATATATATTTTTTTTTAATTTAAAAAACATAACTTTTAAAAAAGGATAAAAACAAAGCAGGAATTTAGCAAAACACATTTTTAGAAAAAGGATTTAATGGCACACCCAATTTAATTTTTTGTATATTTTTTCTATATATTTTTAGATTTTTACTTGTTTTTTATTAATTTGAGAATTTATTATTTGAGAAATAATAAGAAATATCAATATAAAAGAATGAGAATGAACGAAATTTCGTAAGAAGCCCTTAAATATAGGATAAAAATAAGCATGTTTTTAAAAAAATGGTGCTGACATTTTTAAATTTTTTGTCACAATAAATTTTTTTTCCCAGAAAAAGAAAACAATTTTGTCACAAAAAAATTATAGTACTAAAAACTCTTAATAAAAAAACAAAATCTAGAGCTACAATTAGAAGTGAGATAAAAATTAAATCCACAAGTTTTTCACAGAATTTAGACTTTTCCCCGGTATCAAAACATAGAAATTGCTTGCAGGTATGTGATTTGGGTCGGTTATATACAAAAATGTTGTGACTAAAACGTCCTGGCCTAAAACGTCATGGCTCGTATAAAAAAAAATAAGCCTAAATCTTCCTAACCTAAACAATCGTAAACCTAATTCTCACGACGATTTAAGTCATCACCATTTGAGTCAAATACAGATGTCATAAATGAAACAAATATAAATTTGTGAAAGTGTGGTAGAAATCGTAGTTTTAAGAAGGTATGTGTGTATTAAATATCATCCTTCAATATAACATTATTACAGCAAACCTAAATATTATTGTTTGTTGTTTATCTCGTATAATTGTTCATATTATAACCCCGCAGTTTTAGAGGGCTCACACGCACACAACGTCCAATTTAATTCATGCGCCTTCCAACCAATTGAGCTCAACAAATTTAAATACTTAAATGCTTTGTGTGCCATTTCAAATTAGTCCCGGTTCGTGTGTTTAAACTTATACTATATATTTAAATACATGTTCACTTCCTGTGAGACCGCCTGTGTGTAAATGCGGGCACTTTCAAAGAAGTCCCACATCGTGCGCATTTATCCAATATCAAATAGCTCAGTCTCTCCTGTCCTTTAAGTATGGCGCAAAGGCGCAAGCATGCGCGCGTGCGCATCTGATTACATACAATTACAATGCGCACCGCCTCGCCACACCGCAACGCGCCATTGCGTCGCTACGCTGGCGCTGCCGCCGCGCTAAACCTCCCGATGCCGAAGACTATGAAGAGTGTGTGCGCATGCGTAAATTGCATTTATTTAAAAAGGCCGATGCCTATCAATTTAGCGACAGGCGTACGAGCGCTCGAGCACTTTATTGCTTTCAATATTATAAAACAATTCAATATGCTGGTTAATTGAAAGCGCTTGCGCTTGTTTATAGGCGTGTGCGTGCGTGTGCGGTGTACATTAGAGGAGAGCGCATAAACAATTTTCTGAAGCTAGGATTTTACAGTTTATACACACCCGGAAATTAATTTGAAGTGTAAAAACATACTAAAACTTGTATACCAAAAAAACTTAAACATATTTTACATTATTTTAAGTAAAATTTGAGCTAGATTGTGAATTAAAAATAGTCGATAGATATTTCGATCTGTCATATAATTATACCAAGTAAATGTAAAAGAAAGTTTAAAAATGAGAATTAATCTGTAAAAATAAAAAAATGAGGATTACAAATGATAAATTAACATATTTGCGATTTGTAATCGTAACAATTAATGTAATTTGCATATACTGACTGCGCTAAGTATGAATAATGTAAAAGATACAAAAAGACAAATACATATATTTGGTTTTCATAAAAGTATTATTATTCATAAATTTACCTAAACACAAACTATCAAATAAAAAAAATATTATATATTAATTCCTTAGAGATGACAACCGATCGACTTAATAATTTCTACTATGAGTTGGTGGCATTTTTCTATCTTTTTTTCTAATTTTTAATTATCAGGCAATGAGGTAGTTACACTAGTTAGCTATGTGAGAAAACGATCATTTTAAAGAAGTTTTTATGGATAATACGAGGATGATCCCATTATTTACAGCCTAAAACACTGTAATTTCGGAGGTTAGAATTTTTACGTAAAAAATAGTTGATGATTGATTTTATAGTGCCTTACAGACGCATGCTGGCATATTACAATTTGTTTTCATACAAATACCAATTCCAAAGTTTTTTTGTTAAAAAAATTTATTGTTTTTAGCGAAACAATTCATTGGACATAAAAACTTCGAATGTTACTTTTTGACGAATTTGTAATTCTTTTATTATTATATTTGATTTTATATAATACAATTTGCTTTTCTTTTGGCATTTGTTATTTCGATGATTGGCATTCGTGCGTACTTTTGACATTTTCCTATAGACATGTTTCGCTTGCTTTTACAATGTCTTAAAACTTAGACCATTTGTAGCTAACAAATATATTAAGTGAGCCTTATATGTTGTGGAGATTGATTTATTTAAGCTTTAATCATGAGTATTAACTAATTATATCTTCTGTATAAATAAATTATTTAAATGTTGAATCTATCCCAGTTAAAAAATAATATATATTATGGTTTCTTGTCTTCTGTAAATTTTTATTTGTACTGCAGTTAAACAGATAATCTTGGGGTTTTTTTATTTAAAATGATTACCCGAAATAGATCCCTTCAATTTTTGTATCGAAATTACTTATAAAATGTTATGTTTTTAAACTAAAATTGTATAAAAACTTTTTCGACTAAAAGAACAATATAAAAACAAAAACAAAAAGTAACAAACAGAACAAGCAAAAAAATTAAGAAAAAACAAACAAACTTCAAAGGACTCTATTTCAATAAAATTCAAATTAAAAATATAAGGTCGTTCCTTTCAATAATACGGACCGTACCAAGAAAACATTAATAACAATTTCATACCCATACCCGTCCTTTTACTCACAACCCATGAGGTACTCCAAAACGGCTAATATATTAAATTAAAAATTTACTCAATATCATATAACTCTGTGCCAACCTATTTTTGTATATGTACTTAAAAAAATATTTAACAAAAAATTAAAATAAAATACAAAGCTAAATTTATTTGATTTCAAAAAAAAAACATTTAACATATTTTCTGTAAGAATATTGATTCAATTTTGTATCATATTTGTTTGATTCTATTAACATAAAATAAATCCTTTATTTGTATAAATATGTTATATTTTCTGTGTCATTAGATTTATATTTGTAATGAAAGAATTATATTTTTACTAGGCTCTCATTCATTCTGCTCCACTCTAATAAAAAACACACACTTATAAGCGTATACGCAAACGTTCGCCAAGATACGCATCTTTTGCATCGCGCGCACGCACGCCCAAGTAAATGCAATAAATAATTAAATGCTAAACTAAATTGTTTATGTATATATACAACATATTATAATATACGTATGTTCTCGTATGTAGTGTTTATATGTATATTCTATTTTTTTTGTTTTTAATTAAACATTTTGTTTTGCAGCTCACGTTCAAGTGCAGTGGCAGCTCGCAGCCGCCGCCATCAGCGCACGAGTCTCACGTGGACCCACATACAGGTGTGCACCTGCAAGAGGTCACCGCCACCATCTCCAAAGACCTGGTATACGAGTTCTTCGGCAAGGGCCCATTCAAGTGCGAGTGTCATGCGTGGTCGCCGCGGGGCAGAGCCAAGAGTCAACCGGCTACCATCGAGGTGGCATGTAAGTATATAAATATATATATATAAAATATACTATATATGTTTACATATTTTATTCAGCATAAAATCATAATAATACATATATATATATATACTCTCTTTAAATAAATCGAGTATATAGAACACTTTAATCAATTGCATTTTTGCGCTGATCGTGTACATGTGTGAGCGCACAGACACAGACCGGTTTCGTTTTTATTGGGTTACATACAATTTATGTTTATATGTTTTGTGTTGTGCTCGATAACATATTAACGATGCGGGCCATTGAGGAAAAAACATATATACATACCTAAAACATAATATATATTATGTTCACGTTGTGTTGTTTCGCGAGTGCACATGTAGATTTCGTTCGGTTCGACATGGGTTTGAATTATTATTATTCGAATTTAATTTATTTGTGAGAACCACGCTGCGCGAGTACAACCTGCCTGCCGGAGTAATCGGATACACACGGGAGATCGATTGTTCGACGCATGTTTTATTGATTGGTCTCTCAATAAACATAAAAAAACGTACAAAACGTCTAAACATAACAATTACGCATATGTTTGTGTATTGTATATATTTGGATAAAAAAAAACAATTGTAATTTAATTTCTAATGATCCAGCGTAATAATGCCGACTCACCACGGCCGCATCAAGCGAAACACCTATTTATTAACGTACTTGCTAAATTGAGGTTCAATAAACGCTCGCGATAAATGCGCGCGCGTGTTATGGGCTCCTCCAAGCAAAATAAACAAAACAACTCATCGCGGCACCTCCTTAAGTGCAATGACGTAAGGTATTATTAAGTATACCTATGTGCTGGCATGCGGTATATTCTGGCCGCGGCTCTCTGTGCCGTGCACTCGTAAAAGATATATGAGAGTATATTTTCGTTTTTTTTTTGCTCGGTGAATGAGTAATCGCAAGCACACACCAAATCATCATAATAATCGGCGCTCGTCCAACAAAAAGTACTTTTAATATTTATTGGTTTGCGGTGCCGACATAACACCGCAAAAAAACTAATTTTCCTTTTCGTTATATATATTCTTCTTATGGGTGAGAAATGCACTAACGTGCTGCACCGCCCGCCTCTTCAAGACGAATTCCAAACAATAAACTTTTATTAGTTTGTGATTATATAGCTCTCTTGAATTTGTTTTACGGCAACCATTAAGACTTATTTCATTCTCGCATCTATCACTCAAATTTATTATAAGTATATATACAAAAAAAACATATAAAGGATATTATAATATACAGATTATTAAAAAATGTGGCAGCGCGGCGGAATTAAAAGTTTAAATTTAATTATTCATTTATTATAACTGTGCAGCGACCCGGGCACATGATTACAAATATATACTCCCGTGGAAATGAATAAAAGATATAATTGAAGTGCAGCGCGCGCCTTTGTTAAATACTGCTATGGCTATTTGAAGACTATAATTTGAACATATATACGAGAAGACTTATGTATAGGTATTATAAAAAATGTTATGGCAGGTGGAATTCGCTCCCAAACCTACACACACACTTACACACGTACACTTGATAAATATATATAGATAGATAAGATATGTATATAACAATCCTAAGAATAATCTCATTGGATAGTTCAGAAACTTTCTGCGGGCACGAGATTTGCGAATTATCTCTGCGAAGCACGTCGGAGCTAACGCACGCAGGAGCCAGAGAAAACGATTAGTAAATATACGTCTACTGATGTATAAATTACATTATATATATATATATAAATATATGTATATGTTATATATAATTGAGATATCATTTAATATATCTCCGGCACTCGGAGGAACTCTCTTAAACGTTTTATGATGACATCATTTCGAAAGAAATAACCAAATCTGAGTGTAAAAAGTAATACAATAGCTACAATAGTACGTGCAGATCATATATTTTCTATAAAAATATCATAAATAATTAGTTAAATTGTATGTTATTTTAAGAAAAGAATAGTCAAATGAGAACATATAACTTTTATGTATCCGGGCAAATCCTTTAAAATAATTCATCTAATTCGAATATAAACAGTTCAGAATATACAGTTCATCAAACCGATAATTCATCGAACTGTGTAGGGATTCT
>JAAAKO020015562.1:0-16366 GCA_010015015.2 Bolitophila cinerea
GTCAAAATGTCAACACAACACTGGAACATTGAACTGTAATTTGGTACCTTATATTTAGTTTGCACAAGACTTTTTTTATTAAAAATATATATTATAAAATTATGTATTTCCCTTTGCAACAATAGTTTATTTTTCGTAACAAAAATGTATATTTGGTAACGAAAAAATAATTTTGGTAACTAAAAAAAAGGTAACAAATAATTATTTTTGGTAACGAAAATTTAAGTTTGGTAACGAAATTTTTTTTTCGTAACGAAAATTTAATTTTTGTAACTACATTTTATTTTTGGTAACTATTATTTTTGGTAACGAAAATTTATTTTTCGTAACGAAAATTTATTTTTGTAACCGAAAATTTATTTTTGGTACCGAAATTTTTTTTTGGTAACGCAAATTTATTTTTCTTAAAGAAAATTTATATTTGGTAACGAAAATTTATTTTTTGGTAACGATAGTTTATTTTTCGTAACGAAAATTTATATTTGGGAACGACAAATTAACTTTGGTAACTACAACAAAAGTAACAAATAATTATTTGTGGTACCGATTTTTTTTTTTGTATCGAAAAGTTATTTTTGGTACCGACATTTTTTTTTTCGTAACGCAAATTTATTACTGGTAACGAAAATTAATTTTTTGTAGCAATATTTTTTTTTGGTAAAGAAAATTTCTTTTTGTCAACGAACATTAATTTATGTTAATGAACATTTATTTTTGGTTACGAATTTTTTATATAACTAAAATTTATTTTTGGTAACGAAAATTTATTCAAGGTAACAAACATTTTTTTATTGTGAAAAACAATCTATTTTCAATTATTAAATATTTGGTTACCAACATTAAACTTTGCGAATAAATTGTGATCAAATTTTTGATAATATAAATACGTAAAGAGTACAAGAAACTTTTAGGTGACAATTGAAATTCAGGCAGTCTCCTTTCCATAGTAATATTAATTTGTATCCTTGTGTAGCTAAAAATGAAAAACTACTAGACCCGTTTCAAATACGGATCTCATTACATGATTTCGATCCGTTTACAAAACAATGTATCCGAATAAGTTGCGAAATAACGCTCATCGAAACTTTCGGATGCAAACACACAGAACAACAAGTCGGTCGCATCTCGACTCTTTGCCAAAAAGCCCTTTGTGTCATACTCGAAACTTTCCCAATATAGAAGCTCATTGTACAATGTATATAAATAGTAAATATAATATATATACAATGTACATCCCATCCGACAAAGGAAATGTATTCTCGGATATTGTCGCAGGTATTAATTTCCGGCACAAGACGTGTCGCCGCGTGTTGGACTTTAACGTTCTCTGAGAGCACAGGCAGACGAATCCAGAGCAGTGACTGGGATATGTTGACACAAATTCGTCAAAATGCATTTGACATCAGTGAATGTTGGAAAGGAATAATGTGGGTGTTTTAGATTAGTTTTTTTGGTGAACTAGAATTGTATACTGCCAGACGAGAGTGTCAATACATTTTTGGCAATATTGGAATATGTTTTTTAATAATTTATGCCTGTACTTTATAGGCCTGGCTGGTCATTTAAAATAATGTGAACTTGCCAATTACAATATCAGGCCTTATAACATAAAATGTACTTGTCAGGCCTGGATTTATTAAGACCTAGCAGAAACTGTATTTATTTATTTTGTTATTATACAGAAGTAATTGCATTTTTTTTATATTTTACTTTTATTTTTTATTTAGTTTTTTACTTGTTTTTGACTCCTAAAAACTTAATAACCTTTTTTGTTAAAGGGGTTATTCGAATCTTTTTAAAAAAAATGATGCGTACAAAATATTAAAAACAATTGTTACATTTGTTATCATAAATGTTTTTTTTACTTAAAAAAAACTGTTATCATAAAAAAGCTGTCACAAATTTTTTTAGCAGCTTTTGACAGATCTATTTTAAAAGAGTTAAAATGAGTCGTATATTTTAAATAAACACTTTAAACTAAATATAAAAAAATGTACAATAATATTTTTTTTACCATGAATAATTTATTTTTACCAAGATTTTTTTTTACCATGAATAAATTCGGTGTCACTCGATTGGCCGAAATCCGATTGGCCGAATCTCCATTCGCAGAATAACGATTAGCCGAACCTCCATTGGCCGAATCAAGATTGGCCGAAACATTATTGGCCGAATCAAGATTTGCCGAATTTCATTTGGTTGAATTTCGATTAGCCAAATTACGATTGACCTATTAACGATTTGGTCTTTCCATGATTCCATGTTTTTGCTTAAAATTAAAATCGTATCATTCAACCAATCGTGATTCGGCCAATCGTGTGATTCGGCCAATCGTGATTCGGCTAATCAATCAACATTAGGCCAACCGTAGAACATTCAATAAATATGTGTCACAAAAAAAAAGCTTTATTTTAGGCACCTTTTTATATGCTATTTTGTAGCTTATTAGCAGCTTTTGCTAGATAATAATGATAGATCTATTTTAAAAGGGTTAAAAAATAGTATCTTAAAAAAATGTTACAATCATTTATTTTTACCGTGAATACATTATTTTTACTAAGACAATAATTCTTACTATGAATAAATTTATGGCACACAAAAAAATATATTTTGGGCACATTTTTTTTTGCTCATGCTACAGATAAGCAATAAAAAATTTGTGCCCAACATTTTTTTTGTGTGCCATAAATTTATACTCGACGGAAGCTCATTGAATAAATGACTGACACACAATGACGATTAGCCACAGTCATAATCTGCCATCCCAAATGGCAATTGTAAACATACACAAAAATAAACAATTAGCAAAAGCGACTAATTGTGTCTGTGTGTCCTGTGTGTGTGTGTGGGGGTTTAAAACGCGAATTGTCTGTCTATATTTAAGCGTATGAAATGTGCCTTAAAACCGCAGAGCAAATGCCATCGAGATGAATGAATGCGGCTTTTATTTATAGATCGCACACATTGAAATAATAATAAATTGCAATCCAACGAGAGTTCGTGTGAGAGAGCCAACACACTGCTGCATTTATATAGAATGCACATTGCACATGCACAATCAAAATATAAATATATATATATATATATATAAATATATGTATAAAATACAATAAAGAATTTATTTTCAGCAGCATTATCAAAGCATTGATATCGTTTATGCATTCGATTTCGAAATCGAATTTCGATTCAGAGCATATTTATAAATGCAATGATTCAATTTTGTATTTCTATTGCGACCGAGAGCATTTAAGTATTAAGGTTTAAAATTTAATTATAAAAGTACACGTGCCAATTGCATTGTTTATCGTCAGGCTATTAAAAGCTCTGACTCGCTGTTTTCAATGCTGTTCAAGTGAATCACAATCGCAAATAAATTATATAATATTAAAATAATCTAGATTTAGAGTACAAAATGAGGTATATATCAGCACCTATTTTTTATTAATATTTGATTGTATTTAAAAACTATATTATTTTATAAATAATCTAATATTGAAATTAAAAAGATTTCTTGATTGTTTAATATAAAATAATGAATTTAATTACATTTGATAAATAATATTTATTTTTTTGTAATTTTCAATTTTGAAATTATTTTATTATAAATTCCTATTTTTTTTTAATCTCTGAAGCAATGCTGAAAATAGGGATTTTATAATCATTATAATTTAATTGTTTTTGCATTGTATTTTATATTTTCAGTGTAAAATTAGTCTCCTTTCATAAATTATTTTATAAAAGATTCCAAAATAAACTAGAGCTCTTATTAAAATAAATTATGTTTTTTTTGAGAAGAGAAGTAAAAATAAAATAAATCAGATTTTAACAAATAAAAAACTGTTTTTCTATTATTCTCTCCTTTTTAATGAAGATTGGTCATGGTCAGAAGTTAGAACCTTAAATTTCTAAACTTCCTATTGCGAATGCAAATTAAATACTTTTTTTAAGAAACGTGAAGCACTAGAAGTTCAGGCAGTGCCTTAAAGTAAATGGGGATTTTTGCTATAGTTTGCCGAGACCAAAATAAAAATTAAAAAAGTTCGTGATCAGAAAACCATTTTAGCGCAAAAACTAGGGTTCTCAACCAAATTGAACCAAATGTTTTTCAAATTGAGACTCAAAAAGCCTTTATTTGAAAAGGTATTCAAAATTTTGCGAGCTCTAAAAAAAAATAACTTTAAAAAAATGCGCTCTTACATATAAAAAAATAATGCAGCATAGTAAATTAAATTATGTCCGCTTAATAATTCAAAACGACCTATAACTTTTAGTGAGTGTGCTCCAGGAAAAAAGCTTGATTTAATAATATTATATAAGAAGGCTTTAAAAGCTTGCAGTACTAATAATTGGGACTCACGTAAAATATATTACCTAAAAGCACATTCATTGATTATTAAAACACTGTCAATAACTATTTATAGCATGTTTCAAAAGCTGAAATTTTTTTAAATTTGTTTGAGGATTATTTAATTTTTTAAGAGTATATATTTTCAATTTATTTATTTCTTAAGGTTTTTTTATTTTTCGCGGACACTTAATATTTAGAGCATGTTTTCAATGCGGACAAACATTTATTTTTTCGAGGAAGGTTTTGTTTTTTAAGCGAATATATTTAAATAAAATAAGAGTACGATTTTCAATTTCTCAGAGGACTTTTTTACTTTCAGCGGAAGTTAAATTTAGAGGCTAAACTAAATGTTACAACTAATTTCATAACATGATAAACAATGAACAAATTATTCTTACCGAGAAAATATTTTTTACAATGAATAAATTTGGTGTCACTAGATTGACCGTCCGATTGGCCAAATCTCAATTGGCCAAATCACGATTGGCCGAGTTATACTATGGGCGATTGGCTGTATCACGATTGGCCGAATCACGATTTTGTTTTTCCTTGCTTTTGCTTGAAATTAGGCCAATCGTGATTCGACGAATCGTATCATTCAGCCAATCGTGATTTGGCCAATCGAAACTTGGCCAACCGTAGTACATTCAATAAATTTGTGTCACAAAATAAGTGCTTTATTTTAGGCTCATTTGTTTTAGCTTTTTAGCAGCTTTTGGTATACAATATAGGTAGATCTATGTTAAAAAGATAAAAAAAATTGTACCTCTTAATATAATATTGTATTCAAAATATAGAAAAATTGATACAATAATATTAGTTTACCTAAATAAATTATTTTTATCTGAAAATAATTGTTACCATAAATAAATTTGTGGCTCAAAAAAATATTTCGGACACACACTTTATAAAAAATTGTACCTTTTAAAAACAAAATTTAAACTAAATATAAAGAAAAAATACAAAAACATTTTTTACCATTTTTTTTTACCAAGAAAATAATTGGTACCTTGAATAAATTTGTGTCACAAAAAAATATATTTTAGGCACCATTCATTCAATATTAGAACACTTTCATTAAATATTTGGAACATGTTTTCAAGAGTAAATATTTTCAATTTTTTAATTTCTTAGAGGATTTTTATTTAATTTTTCAGTGGACGCTAAATAAGAGCACGATTTTCAATATTTTCGACTACTTTTATCATTTTTTCAGCGGGCACTAAATTTAGAGGCTAGACTAAATGTTGCAAAAAAATATTAACAATAATATTAGAGCAAAATACAATGTGTCAAAAAAGCTTTCTTTGACCAATTTCCGTTCTGGTTAGTTGTGGATTCAAGGGGAGGGGGCTAAACCCGCTGCCTGGAACTCAAAAAAATATTAAAAATAGCTAGAAATATCAATTTGATTTTTTTCTGAACATTCAGTATATAATCTGTGATTTTCTAAGTCAAAATAATCGTAACCAATTTTATACATCATCAGTGATTTTCCTAATTCAAAATCGATGATTATCTTTATACAAAATAAGTGATTTATTTTTCATTCGGACTCAAAGATTTTCGTTCTATAATATCAGTTATTTTTTTAGTACAAAATAAGTGATTTTTTTAAAGTAAAAAATCAGTGATTTTTTTTGGAACAAAATAAGTGATTTTTTAGTACAAAATCAGTTATTTTCTTACAAAATAAATGATTTTCCTAGTAAAAAATCAGTGATTTTCGTGATACAAAATCAGTGATTTTCTTGATACAAAATCAGCAATTTTCTTGGTACAAAATCAGCGTTTTTCTTAATACAATATCAGTGACTTTCTTACTACAAAATCAGTGAATTTCTTAGTACAAAATCCGTGAAGTTTTTAGTATAAAATCCGTGATTTTCTTAGTACAAAATCAGTTATTTTCTTAGTATACAATCATTAATTTTCTTAGTGATTTTGTTAGTATAAAAACAGTGATTTTTTTAGTACAAAATCCGTGACTTTCTTAGTACAAAATCAGTGATTATCGTAGAACCAAATCAGTGGTTTTCTTAGTACAAAATCAGTGATTTTAATAGTACAAAATGAGTGATTTTTGTAGTACAAAATCAGTGATTTTCTTAGTACAAAATCAGTGAATATGTTAGTACAAAATCAGTGTTTTCCTTAGTACAAAATCAGTGATTTTCTTAGTAAAAAATCCGTGACTTTCATAGTACAAAATCAGTGATTTTCTTAGTACCAAATCAGTGAATGTGCTAGTACAAAATAAGTGTTTTCCTTAGTACAAAATCAGTGATTTTTATAGTACAAAATCAGTGATTTGCTTAGAACAAAATCGTAGATTCTATTAATAGAAAATCAGTGATTTTCATAGTAAAAAATGAGTGATTTTTGTAGTACAAAATCAGTGATTTTCTTAAAACAAAATCTAAGATGCTTTTAATAGAAAATCAGTGATTTTCATAGTACGAAATTAGTGATTTTTGAAGAACAAAATCAGTGAATATTTTAGTACAAAATCAGTGATTTTCTTAGTACAAAATCAGTGATTTTCTTAAAACAAAATCTAAGATGCTATTAATAGAAAATCAGTGATTTTCATTGTACGAAATGAGTGATTTTTGTAGTACAAAATCAGTGATTTTTTAGTACAAAATCAGTGATTTTTTTAGTACAAAATCAGTGATTTTGTTAGTACAAAATCAGTGATTTTCTTAGTACAAAATCAGTGATTTTCTTAGTACAAAATCAGTGATTTTATTAGAACAAAATCTAAGATACTATTAATAGAAAATAAGTGATTTTCATAGTACGAAATGAGTGATTTTTGTAGTACAAAATCAGTGATTATTTTAGTACAAAATCAGTGATTTTGTTACTACAAAATCAGTGATTTTCTTAGTACAAAATCAGTGATTTACTTAGAACAAAATCTAAGATGCTATTAATAGAAAATCAGTGATTTTCATAGTACAGAATGAGTGATTTTGTCGTACAAAATCAGTGATTTTCTTAGTACAAAATTAGTGATTTTGTAATTACAAAATCAGTGATTTTCTTAGTACAAAATCAGTGATTTTCTAATAACAAAATTTAAGATGCTATTAATAGAAAATCAGTGATTTTCATAGTACGAAATGAGTGATTTTTGTAGTACAAAATCAGTGATTTTGTAAGTACACAATCTGTGATTTTGTTAGTACAAAATCAGTGATTTTTTTAGTACAAAATCAGTGATTTTCTTAAAACAAAATCTAAGATGCTATTAATAGAAAATCAGTGATTTTCATAGTACGAAATGAGTGATTTTTGTAAGTACAAAATCAGTCATTTTCTTAGTACAAAATCAGTGATTTTCTTAGTACAAAATCAGTGGTTTTATAGTACATAATCAGTGATTTTTTTAGTACAAAATCACTGTTTTTGTAGTACTAAAAAGCAGTTTTTTGTAGTACTAAAAAGCAGTTTTTTGGAAAAAATTGTTATTTACTAAAAAATTAGTTTGTTTCTCTAGCATAAATATAACTTTTTGTTTTTGAAACAATTTTTAATTTTTGTGTCAGTTTTTTTCTTGTAAAATAAAAGATATTAAAAAAAAGCAGCCCTCCGCCTCAATATAAGCCTTTTTCTAGATAGATGCAATCAAAACGACGTTTATCTCTATCACTCAGTTCGTAAATCACATATAGCGATAAATTCTGCCCATCGGGCTGCCAAGGTGAGCTTGCTTGCATATATGCACTTGCGCGTATGCACAATTCGTCGTTTGGCTCTGCGCGTCTGAATGTTTATGCGCAGCTAAATTTGGTTCACTCGTAGACGCGCGCACGCGCACTCTGTCTTCTGCGCAAATATTAGACGACATTTAAATGTATAATAAGTCACATGCGCGCGCAAATGCACTGTCACACACACACATACAAACACCATTACACCTGTGTGTTATTATTATTATTCTTATTATAATTCAGCGGGAGATTGCTCTCACGGCACACTTACGATCCGCGATCGTTCGTTAGTTGGTGCTGTTCCGCCGAGCTTTTCGCCGTTCGCTGAGCTTTTTTGTTGTTGGTTTATCCATTGGATTTGCATATAATTAATATTCATTTCCGAATCGTGTGCGCGCGCGTGCTGCGGCTCTTCAATTTAATTCGGTACACAGTTTTTTTGCGTGTGTGTGTGTGTGTGTTACTGCATGCCAGCAATAGAATATTAAATATCCATTAAACTCGGTGCAAATTCAATATTGTGCATGTGTGTGTGTGTGGGAGACTGTGTAGGACCCCGCCGGACGCCCCGGACTAGAATAAATTATTTCGCGTGTTAACTTGTAAAATTTAAATAAATGTTAATTGAGTTTTCGAACTAGCGCGCTCTCGCCGGGAAATTAAATACAATTTATAAAATGTAATACGAACTATATTCAGTTTTTTTTTTATTTTTATTTTATTTATACATGCAAAACATATAAAATGTGTGTGTATATTTCAATTTAGTGTTTGTGTGTGTGTGTGTGTGTGTGTGTCTGTGTGTCTGTGTGTGTGCATCATGTTAGCACGAGTGGTTTTTGGAATTAATTAAATCGCAGCAGCGGATGCTGGAGTGGAATAATTGCGTGCGTCCGGAGTTTTGGTGTACGCGCCGCGGATTATTTAAACTTGATATTTGCGTGTGTGTGTGTGTCAGTGGGGCGGGGTTAGGGTGGTGATGTGCTTCGCCCGAGTGCGGTGCTTTTTTCAAGTTCATTTGCCCGAATTACATTATTTCGGTCGTTTGTGCGCGCGAGAGCGGAAAATAAACGCTGCGCTTTGCATTTTATTTTATTCGGTGCCGTAATTCGACAGTGGAAATTTACACACACGTAAAAAATCGTTTCATTGTGCATTGCAACAATTTCGGGCAGTGTTTAATTTAGCACATTTATATAAAAAAAACATATATCGTGTGAAATGTTTTTTTATGTATTTTTTGTTTTTTAAACTCACGCAAAGCGTTTAAATGTTTGGTGTTTTTATGTGGGCTGTGTGTCATTCACTCGAAACAATTTCCGCCGTTTAATTTCATTTTCCCTGCGAGTCGATATTTGCATTTTCCCGTATTTATCGAATTCTAAAAGCCATTTGTCAATATATGCACGCACACACACCCCTCCCCCAAAGCTTACACACACACCCACCCACACACACACTAAATTATGCGAATGCACTTATAATAATAGAATAACGTTTTTTTTATTTTTATTCGATTTACAATTGAACGCGCTTCGTGCACAGAAAACGAACCAACCTCGCATAATCCACAAGCCCAAGGCCACAACTTAATAATACCGCAACAGAACACTCGCCCGCCTGCCCAACCACCTCATCATCTCAACCCCAGCCCCAAGAAGTGAACGCACGCGAGCGCGTGAGCTTTTTCAGCTCGTGTTATTTAACCAATTTATCTCGATTGCACATCGACGACACACGCACGCACCCTACGAAAGAGAGAAAGAGAGAAAGAGAGAAAGAGATAGATAGAGAGTGAGCATAGGAAAGACAGAGAGTGAGACACTAAATGGCACTAACTCAATCAAGGTAAACAACTGTCAATGTTAACATTTGTGTTTATATGTAAATGAAGCGCGACTCTTTCTCTCTCTCTATACCATAAAAACCAATCCCCCCTCTCCCCTACCTCCGCTGAACCCACTTTTGGATGGATGTTTTTTTTTGTTATTTCGGTTCTGCCACGTCTTTTCTCTGCGTGTATGTCCCCGCACACAAAACTAACGGTGAACGTGGTGCGATGCGTTGAATGATAACGAGTCGTCGTCGCAATGGCGCGCGGCACCAACAACAACAACAGCAAAAAACGAACTTGTGTTTACACCATATACACTTACATTCCAACTGCGTATATACTCGTTTACATTGGAAATGAGCATTTTCCGATGCACAGCACGCAAATTTTCCGGCGAGCACACAGCTCTCACACCGCTCGCCGACACGTGCATGTAATTCAGTCAACTTTCGCGTGCATTTAGGAGGGAGTAGTCACTCTGGGTTGACAGAGTATAGAGCGTATGTAGGGGAAAGGCGGGCAGATGCCACACTATAGCTGCTTTGATCATAATGCTGGCTTTACACTAGTTGAACAAGTGTTCACATTTGGAATGTCCAACTGTTGCTAAAGTGGTCTAACAGATCGTATCTCTTTTACGCTAGAGCAAAAAATGCAGATTGCCATGCGGTGCGCACGTTGACCAACACGAAATTGGGAAATCGTTGATAAACTCGTTTCTTGCATTTTACTAGTTGAGCAAATCACCTGAGGCTCTTATTCGAAGTTTAGCTAGTTGCCCAACGCGGACTGAAGCTCTTAAACCTAGTTGAGGGAGTTTTAAAATCAGTTTGAAGCTCTTAAACCTAGTAGTTGACCAACGCAGCGATAAGCTCTTACACCTAATTTAGCAAGTTGCTCAATTCCACCAAGTTTAGCAAGCTGCCCAACGCCGCCCGAAGCTCTTAAACCTAGTTGAGCAAGTTGCCTAACGCAGCCCAAATCACTTACACTTAAATAAGACAGTTGCTCAACGTGGGCCGATACTCTTATACCTAGTTGAACAAGTTGCCCAACGCGGTCCGAATCACTTGCACCTATTTTAGCAAGTTGCCCAACGCGCCACAAAGCTCTTAAACCTAGTTAAACGATTTGCTCAAATCAGGCCGGATCTCTTACACCAAGTTGAGCAAGTTGCCCAACGCAGCCATAAGCTCTTACACCTAGTTTAGCTAGTTGCCCAAAGAGGCTCAAAACTCTGAGACCTAGTTGAGGAAGTTGCCCAACGCGGCCCAAAGCTTTTTAACCTAGTTGAGCGAGTTGTTCAAATCAGGTCGATGCTCTTACACCTAGTAGTTGCCCAACGCGGCCCGAAGCACTTAAACCTAGTTGAGCAAGTTGCCGAACGCAGCCCGAATCTCTTACACTTAAATAAGCAAGTTGCTCAACGTGGGCTGATACTCTTGTACCTATTTCAGCAATTTGCCCAAAGAGGCCCTAAGCCTGTCACCTAGTTTAGCAAATTGCCCAACGCGGCCCGAAACTCTTAAACCTAGTTGAGCGAGTTGTTCAAATTAGGTCGAAGCTATTACATCAAGTAGTTGCCCAACGCGTACCGACGCTCTGACCCTATAGTTTAGCAAGTTGCCAAACACAGCCTGAAGCTCTGACACCTAAATAAGCAAGTTGTTCAATTCAGGCCTAAGCTCTTTCACCTAGTTGAGCATTCTACTCAACGCGGCCCGAAGCTTTTACACCTAGTTGAGGAATTTGCAAAACGCAACCCGGAGCTATTACACCTAAATAAGCAAGTTGCTCAATTCAGGTCTGAGGTCTTACATCTTGTTCAGCAAGTTGATCAAGTTGCCCAACATAACCCGAAGCTTTTACACCCAGTTTAGCGAGTTGCCCATCGCGGCCGGAAGATTTTAAACCCAGTTGAGCAAGTTGCCCAACGCGGGCTGATACTCTTACACCTAGTTGAGGAAGTTGTTAAACGCGGCCAGAAGCTCTTACACCCATTTGGGCAACTTGCACAACGTAGCTCGAAGCTATTACATCTAAATAAGCAAGTTGCTCAAATCAGGTCTTAGCTCTTACACCTTGTTCAGCAAGTTGCCCAACGCGGTACTAAGCTCTTAAATCTAGTGGAACGATTTGCTCAAATCAGGCCAAATCTCTTACACCAACTTCAGCAAGTTGCTCAACGCAGCCCAAATCTCTAACACCTACTTCAGCAAGTTGCCCAATGCGGGCCGATGTCTTTCACCTAGCTCAGCATGTTGCCTAACGCTTCCCTCAATAAGTCAGTTCGGTCTTATAGAAACTTTTTTTCCGAGCTACATTTAATTATTTAGGGCATTATATTTTATAAGCACGATTTTTTTACCCTTTGCACTAGTGAAGAAAAGTTGCCTACTAAAATTTTTACAATAACATTAAAAGTCCATTAATCGTTGCCAATCTCTGAAATTGTACACAATAATTAAGAGCAACACTCAAGTAAAACACGAACGCAACGAAATTGGCGCAAACAGAACGAAAAACTGTCAGATATTGTGTCCAATCGTATGTTTAACGAGCAACGCGGGAATATGCATGTCGGCAACTCATAAATCGTGTTCAACGCGTGCAGCAACGTTGAGCAACGCGCAAGACGACTTCTTACACTATTCTTAAACTTAATATACGCAACACGTTGCTCAACGTCCACAACGAATGTCCAACGCGACAGTTAAAAATGATTGGACACCTCCTACATTCGAGTTGCTCAAGTTGAGCACGAATTTGGACACTTGTTCAATGACGGGCAAAAAAAGAGGAAGTAACAAATAGGGCTTTAGAATTGGTTCATAATTGTTCGATCCGGACTCCGATTCCGACTCCCGACATATATATTTTCTAAAACGACTCCGACTCCGACTCCGACACTTACTTTGACTCTGACTTTGACTCAGACTCTGACTTTGACTCTCACTCTGACTCTGCATCTGAATTTGACTTTGACTCTGACTCTGACTTCGACTCCAACTAAAACTCAACTTTGACTCAGATTTTTTTTTTTTTTTATTAAAATACAAAAAAAAAATATTAAAATATATTCTTAATTAAACATTTCTCGAAGAAAACGCATTGCTTCAAAAGAGATGCTCTTAAATAACATTTTTATATTCAGATTTCAGAGCATTTCTGATTTTGCGAGAATTGTAGTGTTAAAATGTTGTTGGAGTCGGAGTCGGAAAAAATGTCGACTCTGACTCCGACTCAGACTTCAATTAAAAAAGAACGACTACTCCGACTCCGATTCCGACTCCGACTTCGTTTCCGACTCCAACTCCTACTCCAAATCCGACTCCAACTCTGACTTCGACACCGTTTCCGTTTCCGACTCCGTTTCCGATTCCGATTCCGACTCCGACTCCTCTGACTTTGACTCCGACTCAGACTCCAACTCTGACTCTGACTCCGACTTCGACGACGCAGCCCTATAGCAAAAAGCCACAATCCTAGAGCTAAAAACCCTTTTGAGTCGTTACATAATTGTACGACTTCGACCCCAACTCCGACTCCCTACATATATATTTTTAAAACGACTCTGACTTCGACTCCGACTTCGACTCCAACTCCAACTGAAAAAGCGTGGCTTTTAAAAGATATTATCTTAAATCCAATTTTAAAATTCGAATTTGAGAGCGAGTTTGCGAGAATTGTAGTATTAATTTTTTTTTGCAGTCGTAGTCGGAAAAAATGTCGACTCTGACTCCGACTCCGACTCCAATCAAAAAGGAGGACTACTCCGACTCAGACTCCGAATTCGACTCCAACTCCGTTTCCGTTTCCGACTTCGACTCCGACTTCGACTCCGACTTCGACTCCGACTTCGACTCCGACTTCAACTCCGACTTCGACTCCGACTTCGACTCCGACTTCGACTCCGACTTCGACTCCGACTCTGACTTGTTGAGGTGATGTTACGTAAAAAAAATGTATACGTATAAAATATTAATTTTCTATTATTTAAATACACGATTTTAGAATTAACTCCTCCTTTGACGTCAATAAGAGTCGGAGTTTAGGATATGCTACAATTTCAAAATCCAGCAACCAGCAGTGCTGGCAACCTGCAAGCCTTTCCCCTACTATCCACTACTATTCAGAAATCACATGCACAAACACACACACATGCATATATTAAATATTAACAACTTTATTCCGACGGACGGGGGGGAGGGAGTGGGAGAGTGGCGCGGATGGCCGGATTACTGTACCCCATCTATACTCCGATTTGCAGCCGCACATAAATCGGTTGCCATATTATAGTTAATCACATTACTAAGCCGAGTTGCGTTATCGCCAGCATATACAAATTTAAATACAACTACTATGCTACTACTACTACTGCTACTACTACTACTACTACGTTTAGTTTAGTTTAAATACTATTGAATTATACGTATGCAAGTGGATTTAGCTAATTGCGCCGGGGAAATCATGTTGTTTTGCGATGATTTATGTTCCATTTAATTTTTGCTCAATGTGTGTTCAACAAAGCGACTTACAGTGCTGCCACTTTGGAACGATTGTGCCATTTTGACACTAATTGATATTTTTGCCACGCATCCTTTTTAGAGAATGGCACTATTTTAATATTGTTTCGAGTATATTGTAACAAGAAGTATGGGTTTCAAGAAGTGTGGATTTCGGAAGTGTGGGTTTGAGATCTGTGGGTTTCGAGAAAAGTGTTTTTCGAGAAGCCTAGGTTTAGAGAAGCGTGGGTTTTAGGAAGCGTGGATATCTAGAACTATAAACGCACTGATATGACGTTTTTTTTGTTCTAATGGCAAAATTTTATTTTCGGAATTGGAAGCACTGACAGAGTAATGGACAGTGATATTTATACACACGTATATCCAATTCAGAAGGCTATTTGTAGCACAAGTAACCTACTGATTCAAAGTCTATATTCAAAAAAAAACTTGCTGAATAAATGGGCCGCTTCTCAGGAATCGAACCCGATCTAGATTGTCATCTCCCCTGCACATGTCCAACGCGCTGTCACCTGTTCAAATCATTAAAAGATCTGGATATCTAAAACTCCTAATATTAAAGTAACAGAAGTTCAGGAGATCAAAATATAAAATAAAAAATATATATATATATATCAGAAGGTCTGTAGCAGAGATTTAAAATATATTATAAAAATAAATAATGAAAAGATTTGACATAATAATATAAATATAAGAAAATTGCAGAAGATCAGTTTATTATAGTTAAAAACACTGGCAACATTTGTAGACATAGAGGGAGCCTTCAACAATGTTCACACTGCGGCAATAATAAATGCCCTAAAGAGACACCAAATAAACACAATGATTATAAAATGGATATACAACCACCTAGCATTTCGAATGATAAAACCAGAGTGGAATATCGAAACTATGGTAAGAAAGAGCAGCAGGGGTAAAACACACGAAGGGGTGCTATCTCCACTGTTATTGCTTCCGAATGTACTAGGAGCTCATAGGAGCACACCAACAGAAGCGCTCAACCTTCTTCGCAATCTTCAAAAGGGCAAGTCTACTAGAACTAATAGACCTATCTGGTAAGAGGATAAGAATTTGTGTAGATAGTCAAGCCGCCCTTAAAGCACAACAATTTTATAAAATCAAAACTGGAACTCAAATGCTATGAATCCCTAACGAAACTTGCAGAGTCAAACACTGTTAAGCTCTATTGGGTTCTGGCTCACAGAGACATAGCAGGAAATGAAAAAGCAGATGAGCTAGCAAAAAAGAGAGCACATCTGGATCAGCAAATGCAAGAAAGCATACCTCTTTAGAATGGTATCCGGATGGTATATGGCTGATGGGTTTAGGATGAATGTGGTCATGAGGACAACCCATACTACAAAAATCTATGTGAGTTCGCTCGCCTCTCAGGAAAATACAAAAATCGGGTGATTTTTCTGGGAGCGGACCGTAATCTTGAATGTCAAAATCTTTAAATAACCATAAATCTTGAAAAAAAATGTTTTAAATACTAAATCTAGAAAAGTTTTGACAAAATCTAGAGTTTTTAGTTTATTTGTTTTTTGGCTGAACTTTACTTTAGCGCCCCTCCCAGAAAACATGTTTTATGGGATGTATCCCTAAACCCGAAACGAAAAAATCTCATTAAGGGTTTAAGGAGGGTTTATAGGGTTAAAATGATTGATTTTTGGTAGAAAAGTGTAGTTGAGGGGGGGAATACATGAAGTACGGCATATTATAGAGAAATTCCTCATCTTTTTCAAGCAATTTAACTTAATTGTACTCCTTCATGTTTCCTAGGAAATTAGATTTAATTTTTTTAAATATATTATTATAGAAGTATAGAAAAAGTGTGTGGTACTATTCTACTTCACAGAATAAAAGAATGGCGTTTTCTATAATATGCCGTAGATCAGAAATACCCGCGTATCGGGGCAACGGGGCAAAAGTGCGGCAA
>JAAAKO020015573.1:0-16359 GCA_010015015.2 Bolitophila cinerea
AAACAAAGAAAAACATAAATAATACAATTTCTTTTTACTTCTTTTTTCATCGCCAAAAGTACTCTTATTTTTTAAAGAAAAAAAAAACAAAAATAAGCTAAATAATATCAAAAAAGATGAAAAACATAAAAATAATATATTTTTTTAACTTCCTTCCATCGCCAAAAATCCTCTTATTTTTTTTTATTTATACAAAATATTATATATCAAAATTATGTGGACGCAGGAAGACATTGGATTTCTACATAAACATCCGGAAATAAGTACGTGGGAAATGGTCGAATTGTTTTTTCGGGGAATTGTCGTGATACATAACGAAAGTATAATGACATCCTGGACGCACACAAATCAATCAGAGTTTTTGGAAGTTGCAAATTTTACTAAGTCTTCAATTTTTTTAAGAAGTATATTTGAAGGGTGGATGGTAAAATTCCTAAGAAGGGCAAACTATAAAGTAAACCATTACTTTTTTTAAGCCATTTCCAAAGTTTCTCCTTTTTTTCACTATTCCCTGGTAAATAATAGTTATTGCGAAACAAAAACTTGCAAAAACATAACATAATTTACCAAGTGATTGAAAGTAGTAAAAATTTTGGCCTAAAGCCTAGGGGCTTTACTCTATAGTTTAAGATCTTTGGAATTTATATAAAAGCTTGCTTCAATAGTTAAAAAATAGATATGAATTTTCTCCATAGTTTCCCTTCTTTGGTTGATTCATATAAATACATTAAAAAATGGAAGATTTATTCTTTATTCATCTCAAACATGCTCCAAAACCATAAAAGAGCATTTAGAAAAACTTTTTGAAAAAATGTATCCTATTATTTATAAAATATTTGTTTTGAGTTACCATTATTTTGGTATCTTGTAAACTCTAAAAGATGAATAATTAAAAAAAATGTATAGCAATAAACATGTTTTAAATATTAGCATGCGTCTCAATAGTGTGTCTTGTGAATTAGTCGATTATTCAGTTTAAAATGTTTGTATATCTAACGATTATCCAAATTCTTTAAAAATTTATTTTTTATTTTTTTTATTTTCATAAAATCGCTAAAAATATACTTTTACATCTAATTGATATTACTTATATTATTTTATTGAAATTCTCAATTATATCAAAATCTAATTGGTGCCCAATTAGATCGCACTGTTTCAATTTATGATATCATAAAAAATTAAAAAAAAAATTATTAATACATAAATATCAAAATAATAATTCAATTTATATAAATATCATGACGCCCAATAAAATAAAGCCAATATCACATTTTAAAACAAACCGAAAAAAAGTAAACAAACAAAAATGTCTCTCCGTTTTAAACATAATTTGTATGTACAAATGAGTTTGTATATCTTATTGTTTTTTCTAAAAATATATATATATATCAAATATCGGTAAACCATTTCCGATCTGTTTGATCAGCATTTCTTTGGCAAATGTCATCCAGAGGTTACAATCTAAATAATGACACCGCGGTACATGTACGTGTGTGTTTGTCGATGTCTTAAAATAATCTTGAACGTATTTTAAAAATATCAAATTTACATATATTAGATCCAAAATTAGATGATCGATCGAGGTGGGGGCGCCTCGTGTTTCCGCGATCGCGCGTGTGTTGTTATTCGCCAGCCTCCAATTGCGTCAGCTGCAATCGATCGACAAATATTGTGACTTTTCATTTTGCAAACACATTTTACTGCAATTTATACATAACGTTTTAACAGTTTGATTGTCTGGAGCACACAAGCTTTCATCACGCAGATGGCATTTGTGGAATCGTGGAAAAGTACTGCCGTAAGAGAGTTAAAATTCCCGTGTCTTGTAATGTAGACCAAAGACAAGCAAAAGAGTGTCATGTGCCAATATACACTTTGAGCTGATAAGAAATTATTACCAATGATAAGATGACACGCATTATACAATCACGTGCTATAGTTGAAGATCACGTGAGGGTAACATTTGCATATATACCATTCTAAGATTACAAGCTCACGCTGACGGACAGGTGTTGATGTTCTCAATATAAACCTTCTGTAAATATTTGCCTGAAATTCTTGCGATTTTTTTAAAATAAATATTTACATTGTGATCCCTTCACAGTCGCATAATGCTGATTGTAAGGCTAAGAAATAAATTACCAATTAACTCGATCGCTTTTAACTGATCATTAATTTCAATAACAAGACTATCTCGTGCGTTCGAGTCACACAAACAAAAACACCACACATACAAAAAATTGTACATGGGAAAACTTTTTACCGCTGCTGTGAAAAACAAAAACAAGTCGTCGTTTGTGAATGCGTCATTAAACGTATATTACGCGTCGGGAAACGTGTGCACCACGCGCTCCGGCTCGGCGTGACGGTATAATGTGCGTGAAATGCGTTGTGCGATACTCAATTCGTCATTTCGTCATTGTTTAGCATAAGAACAAGACGCGCACCTGAAATATGTGGTTGCGTGCAGCTCAACAGGAATTTTCTAGCGGTTTTGAAGCATTCTGTAGTATACGCCCACCAATCTGTTTAAGATATCCGCATTATTTGTGAAGAATCGTTATTTTTTTTGTTGGGACGTTTCCAGGAAGTACGAACAGGCGGCGCGGCGTTGGCGTGCGTGCGTACACACCGATTGTAAATTGCGCTGCATTTGCGTAATTCGAAATGTTGTTATTGCGAGCCAGCGAATTATTGTTGTGTTCGGTGGTTTTCTATGAAAATCAATCAAACAATCTATATAATAATAGATTTGGAAATCGAAAATTCAAAACCCGGTAAAATAATTGATTTTATTTATATTACGTATACTTTTTTTAAATAAATTGGTAAAAGTATCTACAAGTTTTTTCTGTCTTAGGAAAAATCTAAAATAAAAGCAATTTTTCAATTAAGTTATTTCCTTACAAGATTCAATTGAAAGTATGAATAAAATAAATAATAAACACACAACACGCTTTTATATAAACTCCCTAAAATCATCAGTTCCCCGAAAAATGCTTTATTACAAATGTATTTTCCTATACAAAAAAAAATGTCCATGCCATTTCAACAAACACTCCATTTCTCAAAAACTACAATTTCCATTTGTCATTTCTATATATACGGGAAAATTTAGTTTTTGGGAATTATTGTTTTTTTAGGAATTGTCGTAGACACAATTTTTATGTAGGAAAAATCTAGGAAAAAAACCTGTATTCAATGTATTCAATGCACAGATTTTGTGAAAAAAATAAAAATATTTTTTTATTTTCAATTACCATTATTTTTTCATTTACTTTAAAATCGGCTTTCGGAACAATAAATGTTTTTTTTTAAATGGATCAATCTACTTTTTGAATTATGGAATTTTATCATTATCACTAACTCAAGAGTGGAGTGTGTGCGCCCTAGGTAATGCAACCAAAAATAACAAAACTGTTTTAATCGATAAAAACGTCCAAGTCCTTAAAACAGCCAAATATGGCATAAAAAATATTACAAAGTAAATCTTACTTTAAAATAACTATTAAATTATTTTTTTATAATAAATGTACCTTGTATTTTGAAAATAAAGATGGTAAATAAAAGTGATAGATCTCGCACAGTTGATCCCGCACAATTGATCCCATATACAAATGATCCCATACACAATGGATTTCGTACAATTAATCCCGCACAATCGATCCCGCACAAAAACAATAAATATACAACAACAAAACCTCACAAATACAAAAAACTATAAAATACAATTTTACTGAAAGCTTAGGTTATTTTAGCTAATACAAAAAAAATATAAAAAATATAAAACTTACTTTATAATATCAACAAAGGAAGATATATGATGTTTCAATGTTTCTATCCAAAAGAACCCTTGAAAACTTCGGTTTGAGGGATATGGAATAGTACTATCACATATTCGAAGAAGTAGTATAAAAACTTGTATTAGGAAAAACGATTATTTTGATATTATTATTAATTTAGAGACTTTAAGTTTTGTGTTATCGGGTCTAGAACCGAAACACAAGTATTAACCATTTTTCTGTTCTCTTATATGAATTATATTGAATATTTTAGTATTTCAATTGTGCGGGATCAATCATGCGGTCACCTAAAGAAACAACAAATATGGCTTAAAGAAAACCTTTTTTAAAACACTTTTATGTGTAATATAAATAATGATGATAAATAATAAAACTTTGCCAAAAAAACATGCATTGTCATACTTTTTGTTTTGTTTGCCCTGCTTATCACTCTTTGCAGAATTTCCAAGAAGAACTATTCCCTAGTAAATATAATTTTAGTTTAAGCTTGCCTGTATCTGGTTTTAATGCTATATTTTTGCTTGGTTTTACGAAGCATGCCCCATCTTTCCATCCATTCCCAGGTAACTAAATTAAAATTCAGCACCCACAAAAAAAAAACATTTTTAATGTCTCTATATTTTTCTATATTTTTGTGAATTTAATTAAAATAATCTTTAGTATTTCAAATAAAATTAAATGGACACATTTAACACAATTACCTAGAACAAAGACGTATATAATCACAATCAGTATCTTTTCACAAGAAAACATATTTTTAAAAATTAATTTATGCAAAACCGGAAATTTGCTAAAATTAGGAATCTATGCCCAGATACAGTTTTTGATACAAATAATTAAAATCGGGGATCATTCCGATTTTTGAGTACTCTACATTAATGGCTTCCTACTTAAGCGGTCTTAGTTTAAAGTGTAATGGATTTTTTATAATTTTTCAAATGAAAATAACTTTTCAAAGGCATATTTTGATTTATTATTTTGGATACAAATTCAGCTCTTTATATTTTTTTACGCAATAACTCAATCGAATTATGTATCCTTATCCATCAACAGGTTATGAAAGTTCTAATGTGGTATTTTGTTGAAGTGATAAAATGAGAGATCCTAGTTTTCTATGCAGTATTTTTTACACACCCGGAAAACTTTAAGATGAGTGTAAGTCTGTAGATATGGTTTAAAATAAGGCATCCCCATACCGACAGACTTCAGATGCCATCTATACGGGGTGACCAATTTCTGAGTCGTTTTCCTTGGCCTTGGCTTCATAGGTGTCACCTTTTTTAAAATGCCTAAAGTATCTTGCACTTACCGTTCCAAAGTGATTAAAATTTTCTATTATTTCCCAAAAACTAAAATGCATTTTTATGGTTATATTTAATTTAATCAATTTTAATCGAGCGTAAATTATATTTCTTTTTTTCGTTGAAAAAATTAATGTTTTTCTAGAAATTTACTAAGAATTCAATAACATTAAAACCTAATCTTTATTGAGGACATTTTAGTATTGGTAAAACACTAAAATTCTGTTTAAAATGTAGACATTTTTTGATTATTGATTTTTCAATACAAATTGTGAAAAGTCTGGGCAATACTGTCGTAAAGTAGCTCTAATTTAATAAAAAAAACAATCTTTTAAAAAGTTACAGAAATAAAAGGTACTCATCTAAAACCAGGATACAAATGTAAATACACATTTTTCAGTTTACAATTAAAACATGCCTTTAAGGGTACGAAAATATAGCTGATCGAATTTCCAATAAAATGAGACCGACTTGTTTTTGCCTATTTTGCATATATTTGGATTTTGAATGTATATTTTTAGATAAGAGCATTTTAGCATATTTTAGTGCAGATTTTCAAAATTTTTGCCTATTTTAACATTTTTGTTTTATTTCTCCATTTTGTATATATTTTTTAGTTGTTTTTGTATATTTAAACTAATTATAATATCTTTTAATTTTATTTTGAATTTAATTTATTTTTTGATGCAATAATTTATATATATGGTAAACGTTTTTTTTTGTGACAATCATTTTCTTTAATCTTAGTAAAAATATTTTTTTTTGGTAAAAATAATTTTTTTTTTTTAACAAACATTTATTTAAACAAAAAATATTGGGAACAATATTTTTAAAAAAGGCTTGTATTAAAATCAACCATATAAATCTACCTAAAATTAAATTTAAAGTACTTTAAAAAAGTATATATATTTCTATAATTCAAATATTGTGTTTTTTATTTTTACTACATATTCTAAGTTTATTTATTTGTATTTTTTTGTTTATTTTAGTGCATATTTTAGAACTTTTAGTGTATTTTTTGCTGCATATTTATGCATGTTTTAGACACCGAAATTCCAGGCCGAAAGGCCACAAAATAAAATTACACGACTGCCATTTTCCAGCCTTTGCGATGGTGTTTGTAGAAACCACAAAATACGTCTGATATTTCTAGAGACGAAGGTCAAAATGTATTCTAAATCCGTAAATATAACCTATTCTAAAAAGGCAAAGTCTCGTAAAGGTGTTTCCCTGCGGGACACGCGGAAATTGGCCGCGTGTACAATTAAAAAAATATTATTTACGAAATACCAAATCAAATTAAAATTATCTCCTGACATTCGAACGTAGACGATACACATCATTTAATGGACTTTCCTATTTGATACTCAATTCATTCATAAATAAATAGACTCTACTGAAATGATACTGTTATACCAATGATGATTCAACAAAATCAATTTGAAAATATTGTTTCAGACTGTGTTCTATTTATAGACTACACAATATATTTCCATACTGATTTCCAATATGATCTAACAACTACACTGTCTCTGTGTGTTTTTTATTTACCCACAAAGAAAGCATCAGCACAATAAATTAGTAAATCACTTATGTGCGCATCTTCTCCGAACTAGAATTCAGTGGATACTCGATAAAAACCCCGATTACTGACGTCAAGCCATATATTTTTGCATAAGTACGCATTTACACATCACTATACTATACTATATATTTACATTTATATTTAATATACAATTTACATGTACTATATATGTAAGTATGTTAATTTATATTTTTAGTATATTGCGCCATCAGCTATATCGAATTAAACGTTTTGTATTAATAGACATTTTTCATTTTGCGTGTGAGGTTTTTTTTTTGTAAATGATTTGCTGCGTATTTTTGTTATTCTGATTTAATTGGGTGGTGACATGGAAATACCATCACACCTCTTTCTGTGGAATCGTCTCCTTTTCATTATTTTCATGGGAATTACAATTTTATTTCATAATAATGAACAATCAGCTGCGCTGTGTTGCTATCTACGTTTGAATGAGAAATATACTATTTGAATCCGAGACCATCCGCCATCGACCGCTCCACACGAATAGTTAAACTAAAAATATACTCGCATGAAGAATATTTAGAGATGCAGTTTCTATAAAAACGCATCGCATGCGAATGCAGTTCATTATATTTTGTACTATTTGTGTACGTTGTGGTCTCAAAATAGCCTAGGCCGCGCACAACGCACTGTGAAACTGAAGCGAATGCATTTTGAAGTTTATATAAATTGCACATGCACAATTGCACATGCGTCGCATCGTCGCGTCGTTCGAGTGCATTTAAATACATGCTGTACGTGCGGCATAGACTTTGAGACTATGCGTGCGAGATCGCGAGGCAGAATATATACATATATAAATATATATAATATATAATAATATGTATATATTAATATTATTTTTGTATGTTGCAAACACACACGGCCGGCCTTTCGGATTGACGTCACATATTTTATAAGAGGTCATCTCTCTGTCGTTCTGTTGTGTGATGTAACGCATAAATACATGATAACATACACAGGCAATTTATTTCTAATATTAGATTAAAGCATAAATCATTTATATAAATATATATATATATTCGTTTTGAAGGGACTTCCTTCCGCCTATCGTCCTCTTTTATACACCTTTCCGAACGCCTATCAAAACGCCTCAATGCGAATTTTCATATATCAGATGCGTGATATATTTTCGAGTCCAATTAATTCAATCTAAATCCGTCAATGCAACCGGAGCCGAGAATAGCGAGCAATGAGCTAAAAATATAACAGGCCTGTTCCGAAAATATAAAATCTATATAGCAACAACACAGTTACGGCGGCGGCGGTGCGGCGTGGATGTGGTGGTGGAGTTCACGCAGAGCACACCGGTGGTTCTATAGTACTGAGCGCGTCTTTGACGTCATTGTGTGCTAAGTCGTCCGTCGTCCGTCGCCCGCCGTCGCCGTCGTTGCTTTGACGACTGCCCCACATCATCTTTGTGTTATGATGTAACTCAGATAGTAGCAATTGGACACACGCTGTTTCAAAGTGTATGTGTGCGTATAAAAACCAGAAACACCAGAAACACCAGCAGCCAAAAACATGTTTAACTAATAATTGATGTGATTTTTAGTACAGTGCGAATGACATGTTGGCGCGGCGCCCCGACCCAGACACAGACGACGTTTACCTACATAACGTAAAATTATTGAGAAATTTGGGTGATTAGCTTTTATGAGCAACGCACGTGTTTTCAGAAAATGCTGTGATTTGGTTGGATGCAACCTCTCTTTTGTGTAATAAAGGAAATGTGACGTATTTTGGTGTGACGATGTCGCCGTTGTGAGGCCGTGGGAGCGTGGGTCTGAATTAGCACAGTTTTTCTTAAGCTTCCACTGTTTTCTTATAAAATTTACTAGTAATAATCGCTTATATGTATACCTATCATAGGCGGATCCAGAAAATTGGGTTAGTGATTTTAATTTCTGTTTTTACAAAAAAAAACTAAAATTCCGGTTTTTAAATTTTGTTTTTTTAGAATTCTGTACAATATTCTGCCTTTTACAATATTCTGGATTAAAAAAAATGTTTGCTTGTATTTTACCAAAGAATCTAAAAAAAGCTCCCTATTAGAAGTTTTATAATTGGGTCCTTAATCCAAAAAACTGGATAAGCTCAACTTTCTTATTAAGACAACAAACCTGGACAACATTACGGCATAATTATTCTAGCAAAAAGGTTATTTTTTAGCTATTATTCTTTTCTGGCTGAATAATTCTTATTTCGATTAGATTAGCTAGAATTTTTCTTTGAATTTTCATTTGAGATCAAACATTTTTTTATTAAGTAAGTTTCAATAGAGCAAAATTTCAATTATGGAAGGATTGGATATTTATATATCCAACCACATACAAATCAAATTAATTAATATATAAAATAAAAAATGGAATACATAGTTTATGTAATATTTCTAATTGACTCCCCACCCTGGATCCGCCAGTGATACCTACCGTTCACATCACGAAGGAAAATGGGTATTTTTCCATTAAAACGCTCATAACTCGATAATTTAAAATCAAATAAAATTCTATAATTGCATTTTAATAATTTATTTTTTGCACAGAATTTCGATCAAGGGCTCAATTTTTGTAAGGGCTAGCTGCATTTTTGCTAAAATGCTTTCGATCCGGTTTCAATATTTGTTTATAATGTACAATAATGTGAAAAATCAGGCTTCACACAAGTGAATTTGAATTGCGTTATCATTAAGTATTGGGTATTTTTCGTAGCTTTTACCCAAAAGCTAATTCCCCCTTTTTTGTCATAAAAATCATTTTTTGGCTTTCATAAATCGTTAAATCTACTAAATAAAATGCAGTCATAAAAAATGTGCAACAGGCTGTGAAGTGGTTAGTTTGTACTGGTTCTTTATTTTTGGAGTTAACAATTTTTTTTTTAATTTATGATACGCGATTAAAATAAAAAAATCTTAAAGCACATAATAATATTTTGGATTTGACGCGACCCAGATGTGATGTTTCTGACCTCAAATTGGGTCGCGACACCTTATTTGAAAACCGCGGCTTTACCGACCTACCTAATAAATGTTTTTTTTATTAAGTTTTTTTTGTAGTTTTTTGTTGTTTTTTTAGTTTATTCAGAATAGTTTTTTTTGCAATATCATAATATTCTACTTTATTATAGAACTCGGAGAAAACTATACAAACATGTACCAATAATCTTTAAGGGAGATATGGTGCAAATAGTACGGGAACCTTTTTCTATTTTCAAACTTTGGTGTTCCGCTTTAATCGTATCTTTTGATATATAACTCATCAAATGTTTCTGCGATAGAAAATTTTTGTTCTATAATATTTTTGGAAATGACAATTAAAAACCTTTTTTCAAAATTATTTTTAGGGATTCTGTACCAATAGAAAAAAAAGAAAGCGTTTGAAAATGAAAAAAATTGTTTTTTAAAAAAAATTATAAAATTATATATTTTTAAACTTTTTTATATTTTTTTATTAAAAAGTGCCTTTTGTTAATATAATAATCATTTTTATAATTTAATGAAGTATTTTAAATCAAGACATAAATGTCTATATAATGAAATATTGATTTTCATAATTTAATTAAAAATTAGTTTATTTTTAAATATTAAAAGGAATCAATTGTTCTCCAATCAATCAATCAAGAAAAAATTAAACTTTTATTTATTTATTGATAAAGGCAAAAAAAAACAAGATAAACATAATAATGATTTTCATACTTATAGGATTTTTTTGTAATTTTTTGTCAGCATGAGAATATTTATTTAAATTATTTATATACAGATCGCTAGGAAATAGAAATAGCTTTTTCACGATCACACAGGATTAAAACTTTTTATGAGCTTTTTATACCTCTCATAAAATTATATATTTTTAAGCATGTAATGGATATTGATCTTATAACGAAATAAAAAATCACCCAGCATATCCCAATTTAAGAGGTAATCAAAAGTGAAATGATTTTTAGGGAAAATTAAAAAATATTTTAAGCCATTATCGGAGCTCCAACTCTTTTCCACTCCCTGGTAAACTTTTTTTTTTTTGATGATATTTTACTTGTTTTTTGATATTTTTTCTTGCCATTTGTACAGTATTTATTTTTAAACCCTACCCCTTTAAGGGGGATCCATCGGATACACTAATTATGACTAACATTTCAATTATTTAGAAATGAATTGCGTCAATTTTAATATTGTCTTTAGAGCTATCATTTTTTACAATTTGTATTAGAGCAAAATGTTTTTAAATGTTTATACTTGAAAAACATAAAATATATGATTTCATAAATGATTGACATCGAAAAACTTAATTTATTATCAAACTAATCTGTGTATTTTTAAAAAATAACTTATTTTTCAAAAACAAAAACAAAAATGTAAAACGTAGGGTAAACTATCTTGAGTAGAGTATAATGGTAAGGCTGTTCTTCTTAACTCTTTAAATACATACCAGTTTTACATAATATTAAATTCAACGGGAGAGCATATTTTTGAATTTAAAAAAAGTTCCTTTCAACCCTCACCTCAGATGATGTTTTTATCAAGGGAAAGGGGAAATAAACCGCTATTTCGGAAGTCGGTGTCATAGTAAAGTAGCAATTTTTTAAAGGACATTCAGAGGGTAATGGCGGGTAAATATATTTTTGGTATTACCGGTTTTCAAAATGCAAAAATAAAACAAAATCACAAAATAAAGCAAAAAGAAAATGTGCTCATAAAATAGTATCGCCAAAAAAACACAAAGAAATGTGCATCTAAAATAAACAGCATCACGAGATATAACTTTTTTTTTCCACATCAACAACGAATTGGATTTGTTCGCTCGATTTTTTTCATAACTCGCGATTTTTAACAAAAAATCATAAATTGCTTTTTGCACTAGTTACGCGCCATAACTTGGGATAATTGTGATAACTTTTTATTTTTGTTTTGTTGATGCAGTCAGTATCGATCGAAAAGCACAAAATTGTTCTCGTCAAATGTTTGGACTGCATCGTCCTTCTCATAATTGTCTGTATTAGGAAGAACGTGAGCATTACAATTAGAAGTATTGGGCATCTATAGCAGCAACGATGAAGAAATTTTTGTAGAATTTGTCCGAAGACTTTGGAGAGAGCTGTAGAACAAAAAAAAATGGGAAAATTTACAAAATCACAAAAATGCCATAATTACAGTTATTTTCAAAGTTTTCAGACGTCAATATTTTTTTTTTACTGTATAGAGATAGATAATTTATTAAAAATGGCCATCTCACTTTTTATGTTTAAATTTACAAGATGCCATGAACATGGTTGTCTGTAGATGTCCCACAGATACCTTTAAAGCTTCAGGCGACAACCAAATTATTGTTCCTCGGTTTACATCAAGAAATAATTAGAAATGCCCACCTAATTTGTTTGTTTGGTCAGAAAGTTAGTTTTAAATAATTTTGAATTCAATTTTAGTCAATTTTCAATCAAAATTGCCATTTCTTAATTTCAAAATAATTTCTCGAGTCGATGTAAAACTGCGTCATTTTGAAGCATTCTGCTATAATTTCCCCGAGATATTTAACTATTAACTATAAGCAGTTGCACAAGTTGCAAAAGTTGATAATATAACTCCGAGTTAACAAATTTGCCCTAAATCTTAGAAACAAATATTAATATAGTAGCAATTTACAATTAAATTTATTCAAAAAAGGTCTTATTGCAATGTTATATCAAGATCAACCATTAAGTTTCCCAGGACACAACACCAATTAAAATGAGATACAAAATGTATATATATATATATATGGTGTCCAAAACAAGCACAATTACTTTAATTTATTTTAGAAGATCAGTTAAAAATATCAAGATGGTAAAGTATAAAAAAAACACAGTATATCACGAAATGACGTAAAAAGGGTCTATTTACCCTCCAGTTTCAAAGCTTACATTAAAATAATATTATCGCCATTTTTCATTTTTCATTTTACCGTTATTTGAACCCGCCCCAATGATTTTTAAAAACCAGTCAAATATACCAAAAACTATAATAAAAATTACCAGCGAACGGAAAGGAGTTGATGCTCAAACAAAGGCTTATAAGGAAGGTATGGTTTCTATAGGGTTTTTTCCTTGGATAATTCAAATTTATACATTCTCTACCCCAAAAAACATTTAAAATAGGGCGCTGTTAAACGTTTTCCATAGTATATTTTACATTCGCTGTAACTTTTTAAGTTTTGAATAAAATATAAAACATTGTGAACATTACTTAAATTTTGTTTTTGCTATCTTTAATTTTGTGACATTAGGGTGTTCGGAACAAATATAGCACATATGAAATGTCGAAATGTATATCTACATCATCTGGCAATTCTCTAGACAATTTGAACGATATATCAAGCATGACAATCGGACGTCAAATAGGAAAGTGTTTTAACGAAAACCATTTGGGCTTGAAAATGGTAAAATGAAAAATAATAAATGGCGATCAATGATTTTTGATGTATTATTTTAACTGGGGATGAACGAACCATCTTTTTTTATTTGTATGAAGAGGCTATTTGTAAGAAGGCTATTGCACATAGCCGTACAATGTTGATAAATAGGTCAGTGGCTCTTTTACAAGGCTTGTTTTTTATTTTTTTTATTTATAAAATTTAAAATATCAGTTCCCGTATTTTCGGCCAAATTTCCATAAATCCTCATTTAATGGAAAAACCCCAACTACCTTTTCCAATTATTATTTATTATATATTTTTAATTCTTATGAATATCTTAAAGATTTATCATTTACGGTCGGGTTAAGTTTGAAATGTATATAAGTTTCACGGTAGACACAATCACACTGGATTTCTGAAAGATGTTCTTTTTTTAAGATTTGCATAGAACGTCTCTAAAAATAATCACTTTATATAGTTTTCAAGGGCTCTAAAATTGTGTGGCAAAAATTCTGCCACTTCAGAGGCCATGTCCCAAGAAGAAGCTATTGCTACATAATTACAAGACGGATAGAAGAAGTAGGGAAAAGGAATAAAAACCCCAACCTTCATATTAAATGATTACTTATTAACGATAATGTTGTTTAGAACAAGTCCGAATTATATTACATTTTTATATTAAATTTTTATCGAAGGATGTTTCTAAAAAAGCTCTTCTATGTCAATCCTTAATTACACTTGTAATTATATATTGTATCATTTCAGTTATACCTCTGACATACAAAAACAATCGCAGGCGTGCGTTTCTATTTATAGCCCGCTGTCAACATATACATCTCCCATTCGAATAACGTCCTAAGTGCCTAAATCCATATAAATTATATACCAAGAGACTTATAGAAGCGAAGAATACATCGCATATAATTATTAAGCTTAATTAAGCCATTTATTAAGAGCATGTGCGACTAAATAAACTGCGCGTGTCTTGATGGGACGTTCACACTTTCTTGAGTTCATCGGCGTCATAAACAAAGCGCAAAATTTCCACAAATCTCTAGTTTAACTATACTTTAATATATATGGAAAATACTAGAATGGAAAACCAAAAAAGCGCTCACACTGATACACTGAAATATACATACACATAGTCACAGCACACACATACACACACACACATCATAAAAACGTCGTTGGCCAGCCTGCAAAACGTAGCCGCAGACAAACGGACGCTGCTGGTTGCGATAGCGTGTGTGTTCGGTTTTCCATGAAAATTGAAAACTCACCGCGCGAGCGTGAGCCAGCGTGTGTGCGCGCAGCGGTGAACTCAATTGGTCTCATTTTTATTATACTCGTACTTTATATCTATATACATTATACAAACAACAACAACAACACAGAAGCAGTCAAAATATTTTTAGCACGCCATCCGCAGCCAGACAAACTGCGCGCGTATATTTAATTGGTTCGCGGAAAAAATAAATTGAAAGTAAGACGAAAAAAGAGAACATCATAGAAAACTCGATGAACTTGCTGTGGGTGTGTTGTGGAAACGGTGGTAATTCGCATGTCGTTCGGCGTGTTCCCGCGGAGGAGTACATAAATATGTATATATATTTTTATGTTTTTCTTCTATACATATATAATATGCGTTTGTTCGTAGAACGAAGATAATTTCGTATTCGCACAAATGAAGATGATTTCATTTGCGACTAGGATTAGTGGAAAATTTTGGATAACTATATGTTCTGGTTAACTGACGCACGCACGAACCGACACTAACTAACGCATTAAACATATGTTTGTATAATAAATGCAAATTTTCGTTTTGTGTTTAAATTGTGCGTGCGTCCGCCTCGCAAACGTGTGTGTATGTGATTAATTAGTCATGCAAATCATACAATTTTTGTGTTTATGAAAATCTGTTTTTTTTGTCGGTTGTTTATATTTCTAGATTAAACATGATTAATTTATTTAGATTTTGTATAGTTGAGGTTTGGCTGGTGATCAGGAAAAATAGCTACAATTCACGCCAGAAATAATATTGCGCTTATTAAAATTTAAAGATTTTTGATTAATTTAACAAATATATTTTAAGTATTTGGTACTTAATATAATAATAGCGAGATAACACCTTTTTGAGATTAGCAGAGAGTGGACAAATATAAAAAAATAAATAATTATTTTACAATTATTATTTTCTAGACTTTTGTGGTACAAAATATTTAATATTAATATTAATTCGTTATTTAATATTAAAACTTTTATAATTCAAAAATAATATTTTCAGTAAAAAATTAATTTGGTACTAAATACTTAATTATTATTATTGTTATTACATAGATTTCGTTTCCGGGTCTGATAATAGAGTCCAGAACTCTAAAGAAATCTTTGTATGAAATGCTCATACAAATCAATAAAGGATAATTATTATATTTTAATGAATATTTGAATTATTATTATTAAAACATAATTATACAAATAATCATTATTTACAAATAATTATTTAGTGTTTATTTGAATGGGCTTTTTTATGATTAAAATATTTCATTCGTTTTTAATTTGTATATTCATAAAAAATACTTCTGATTTTTTTTTCAAAAAAATATTTTATTTTTCAAAAAAAAGTTTAAATAAACATGGATTCCTATAATATTGGTAGATTTCAAAGTACAATGAATATCTTTTGCTTGCAATAGTTTATTCCTAAGAAAATCAAGCAAATTCATAATTATTCTTCATACTTAAAATTTTAGTGAATTCCATTCGCTCGTTTAATGTGGTTCTCACACATGCGACATTTATGACTGGCAGGGGTGAGAAAATAATTTGCGCTACATTTTTATTTCAAATATATCGTAAATATTAATTATTCATTATTAAATATTTTTTTTATTGAAATTTGTGAAATATGTATACTAAAAATAATAATAAATATTTAAAAAAAAACAAAAAAATAATTAAAATTAAAAATATTTATTATTTTTGTACTAAATATTTAGTATTTAATTGTTTTTAACTACTGCCAATTTCTAGAGATTAGAGATTTACAATCACAAAACCTCATCCCAAAATGTAGATTTTATTATTTGCAAAGGTATTTTTTAATTGATTTTAGAAATATTTTTTTCTGGATAGAGGATAGATTTTTTTTAATTCATTTTAAATAATATTATAAAAAACAAGTCTGCTTTTTTATATTTTTGTATCATATGAAACAAATGAAACAAAAATCTATATTTTTAAAAACATAAATTTTTATAATTTGA
>JAAAKO020015584.1:0-16356 GCA_010015015.2 Bolitophila cinerea
TGTCCATACTTGATCCAACTCGAGCCAACTCGTCGGCTTCCTCATTCCCAGATATGTCCGAGTGACCTGGTACCCATTTAAGCTCAACGTTGTTTTTGGTTGATATTTATGTTAGTAGGTTGAGGCACTCTTGAACGGTTCAGGACGTTATCCGAAATGCAGCCAGGGCCTTAAAACGCAGCCTGACTGTCTGAATAAAATTCAACATTCATGTTTGTTAAATTCGGCTTTTAAAATTCTATGATACTGGCTGATTAGCTGATTAGCTACGATTACGGCTTGGAAAATACAGGTAGTAGGTGCTCGTATATTCAATCTTCCATACTAGGAAAAGATTTTTTAAAAACTTTGTTGAAATTGAATTTTGGGAGCATTTGATCAGGTGGCATAAGGTAATCTGTTTTTTTTGTTATCTTCCTGTGGCTTAGGTTGTTCCCATTCGTATTCCATAACTTGATATTGCCTATATAAATAGTACCAGCGGAGGTAAGTCCAGTAACATTTCGAAAGCGGCTGTTGGTGCGGTTCTTATGGCTCCATTTACGCTGATATAGAAGCAACCCGTTGCAAGTGTTGCAATTTGTTTTGAACTGATATAAGCCTAATACAGGCCACTTCTATTGCTGCAACTAAGATTGATGGTCTTACTATCATTGTGTACATCCAATAGGCAGTCTAAGGCGAGAGTCCCCATTTTACTCCTACTGCACGCCGACATTGCCATAATGATGTGCTAGCCTTAATAATCCTGTTCTCGGGGTGTTTCTTCCAATCTAACTTACTATCGAGTATGATACGAAGGTATTTTATTTCTTTAGTGATTTTTAGCTGCGTTCCATAAAACAGTGGATGTGTAAAATTATCAATTTTCCTCTTCCTGGTTAATAGCATAAGTCCAGTTCTGTCAGGGTTGACACTTAAAACAGTTTTCCACTATCTTTAGAGCACTTTGCATTAAATCACTAACCGTCTGTATGCATTTTCACTCTATACAGATTCCAATGTCATCTGCATAACCTTGGCAAAAGTATCCAGATGAATTGATATTCTCAATAAGACTATCAACTACCAGACCCTATAAGAGTGAGGATAGCACGTTACCTTGCGGACAGCCCTGCGTTGCTGTTACTGTTTTTGTAGTAGAGAGTAGAGAGTAGTAAAAGAGATAGTAGTAAGACGTCTTGATTCTAGCATATTCATGATTCAACATATTATAGTTTGGCTGATACCATGTTTTACTGCTTTATACTTAATTTTGTTAAAGGCTCATTCAATGTCCAAAAATGCCGCCATCATAAAGTTCTTCCTTTCCATAGAATTTTTGATACGACCAACGATCTGATGTAGTGCAGATTGAACGGACCTATAGGTATACCCGCTCTGTATGCTAGTTGATTGAAATTTGCACCTAGATTGTTTGTTAATTTGCAAAGGACCATCTCAACTAGTCTTGCCAAAGTTTAGACTTGTAGACTTGTAGACTTGTAGATGTTAGACTTATAGGTCTAAAAGATGTTGGTGTATCATACGATGCTTTGCCTGGTTTGGGTATAAAAACCACTTTAGCGAACCTTCACGATTTGGGAATATATTTTAGAGCTATACAGCTTTGTAAAATATGTGTAATTTTCTCCAATATGTGTTCTCCTGCCATTTGTAGGATGGCTGGGAATATACCGTCTGGTCCAGAAGTCTTGTAGGGCTACAACGTAATCCAAAGGACTTTTTTGCCGATTCGTAACTGTGAACGAGTTTTTCAGGCGAATCTGCTCCGAAGAAGGCAAAGACTGTCCCATCGGACAGAAAAATCAGGCCACCATTTTTTGGGATACGCAGGTGTGATCCAAGTCGACTTTTGCAGACGGGAAGAACGATCACGGGACAATTATACAGTGATTTATTGGATTAATTCGGCGGCGTATTGAAGGAGAAACGGCCTCGTTTGTAGCGAAACATAGTGTTCTTCCACGACGACAACGCGACGGCTCATTCATCCCGAATCACCACGGTTAGGTTGAATTGGGCTATGAGATGTTGCCGCATTCCCCCTACTCTCCAGTTCTGGCCCCGTTCGACTTCTTTTTGTTTACAAACATGCTGAAGACTTGGCTCGAGGGAAGCGATTTACGTCAAATGAGGAGGTAATCGCCGCCACGAATGCTTATTTTGTAGAGTTCCCGAAACCATAATTTGTGTGAGGGACTAAAAAATTGGAGCACCGCTTGAAAAAGTGTAGCGCCCTGAATGGAGACTATGTTGAGAAATAAAAAAAAATGTTTAAATGCTGCGTTTTCTTGCCCAATCCGGGAACTTTTTAATCTACCCTTGTATATGGGACCATCTTCAAATCGCGTCTCCGTCGGTCCAGGAAAAACATAAGAGTTATTTTTGTAACATAAAATACAGGCTTTTAAAATGCATTCTTTTGAAATGCAGTATAATGTTCATACAGTCTTTTACAATTACAGGCATCTAAAAAAAACATATTTTTGGCTTTCGAAATTAAAGGTTCTTGGGGTATATCATTTGGTATAGATCTACCGCGCATTGTTTACAATACAAAGTATGTTTTTGAAATGTTTGATCACTTGTGTTAAATTATCTGTCAATATATATGCATAAAATACATTGTATACGCTTGTTTACCGATTTCGTCATTTCGTTCATTGTGAATTCTTAAGTAATGTACGAACACACGTATTTGTGTGGTGCCGGTGAGCTGCTCGATCAGAAATTAGGTCGAGCTGGTGCACGGCGCAACTCACCTGTTATAAGTATTATGTATATATATAGAAAATAGCGCATTTCGTATTCCGCGTTTGTGCGCCTAGTTAGTTAAGCGTTGCACACACACACACAAACATAATCATTCATATACATATGGCCAAGGAATACTTCATCATTATATATTTGTATACTTGTATTTATGTACAGGTATATAAGTGTACATAAACCACGTGGCGCCTGGTGCTCATCAACTTTAAGAAATATAAATTTCTATTCCCATATATTGTTTATACATAATATACGGTTTTTATCTATACATTTCATCGTCAAGTGTAAATCAATTTTGTCTTCACGTTCGTGTGTGTGTGTATGTTGCCTTAACACTTGTTTTATGTGTGTACTATTTTGTTTATGATACGATTAAATCTTGCGTTGACAACGACGCGAAGACGCGACGACGCGACCGACGCACCATAACGCACCGTGCTGTGCCACCAGTGCCAGTCCGCATGACCTCGAAATATTGTAAATTAAATTAACGCGTACCGCCAGAAGATTATAAAATAAATGGTATATATACATTTTTGTTGAATGGCTTAAGAATTTAATATATATTTTAAGTTGATTTGTTTGTCTGCGCGTTTGCGTGTAGCAATGATCTTTAAACGGACGGCCATTTAAAATTTTGTAACATTGTATATTGAGTGATAGGAAGCATGATTTTTGTTTTTTTAGGTTAAGTGAGATTATTGAAATTGAATCATCATACATAATGTACACTAGGGTTGTCCAAATTAGAATAGATTTTTTATGAGTTTTGATTTTGAGCATCCCTTGGAATCAGATGTGGAATTGTAAAATTATAAAACTTGGCCCTTATAAAGAGGTTTTCAATAAGAACTTGACCACTTTTTTAAATATCTTGCAAACCATTTGAGACATATGAAAACTTTTATTATTGGCTTAAAGTACAATCAATGCAATTATGAATGGAACTCGACTTTGGTCATATGTCTACCACCGCACGCTTGTAGCGGTCTATTCGTTGAAGCCAAATTTCAAAGACTTGGCAAACAATTCGAAGTAAATGGCTACTATTTCATGTTCGATGTTGGCTCTGAGGTCCTCTAACGTAGCCGGCTTGTTGGCCAGCGATTTAATGTAGCCTTACATAAAAAAGTCTAGAGGTGTTAAATCACAAGATCTCGGCAGCCAATCGACGGGACCATTTCTCGATATAACACGTTGACAGAACTTGGACTTCAATAAGTCGATTGTTTGTCCCGCTGTGTGGGATGTGACATCGTCTTGTTGAAACCACATATCAATGATGTCCAGCCCATGCAATTGATTGAAGAAGAAATAACGCTGCATCATGTCTCTGTATCGTTCACCATTGACTGTAACGTGATGGTATTTTTCATCAACGATGAAAAAGGGCCCACATTTCAGTATTTTCAGTATACAACAACAATCATGTGCTGCACAAGCGCAGCACTCTTCTTTTATTTAACAAAAACACAAGAGAAGAAGTGAGAAAAGAGATTTTGGGAGATTTTTACAAGGTATAGTTTGCATGTCACCGCCACCCCACCCTAAAGTCACTTTTCGTGGATTAAGTGATGCTTCATGAAGCACGGGAACATTCAACAGTGAATATGTTGACTCAAATGATCTCACCAAATTGTGAACTGCTTGTCTACTCGGTAGACAATGACGACCTAAAATTGGCGTAAGTGCTTTTAAAGTTTCAATCACCGACCCGGAATTTTTGTAGTAATTTCTTCGATCCTGAGTCTTTGCATGATGAAAATGTTATAGTTGCTGAGTGTTTATTGGTTTAAGGGTGCATTCACAATAAGAAATCAAAAGTGTCAAGTGTTTAAGGGTGCATTCACAATAAGAAATCAAAAGTGTCAAGTTGCTATTGAAAAACCCTTAATTTTTTTTTATATAGAGGGTTTTTTTGAGAAAGAGTTCTTGTAACACTACTTTGATCATAACACTGATAAATTGCAAAAACTATATATATATTTTCGGATTACTCCACCCTAAGTTTAAAAAACAATAATTTTTACTTAATAATGTATGTTAATAAATCAAAAAAAAATATATGAAAATCGGTCCAGTAGTTTTGATGATATAATAATTTGAATCTAAGTAAAATGTTTACTGTTTTTTTATACACTGTTCTGTATTATTATATAAACTTATATAAACTTAAAAAAAGCGAAAATCGTTTTAAATTTAATAAATCTACAAAAAGCTTGGATACTTTTAAAAACAATTTGAGAAGGAAGTTTGATGTATCAAAAAATCAAAATAGTAGCATTTACATACCAGGTATTCAATGTTGTATTCAATAAGATAATATTAATATAAAATACATTTATTTTTTGATCAAGTTTACGACAGTGAAAGTGAAAATGATGACACAAGTGGTCCAGGTTTTGTTTTATCAAGATCAACACCAGAATCATCGGTAGCTGTTCACAAAATGCAAGTTATAACTCCAAAATTAGTTGAAGTGCTTGATCGGTGCAACACCACGGACAATTCTACGGCATTTTTAACAGCAGCGCTATCAAAAAGTTTAGGAATGGATATAAACAATCTTACATTAAGCATAAGCTCATAAGCTCAAAAGATTGCACAACAAATTCAAAACGAGGAAACGATGTCAAGGAAAGTTCCTAGGGACATTTCTTAATCGTTCAAAGATTTCTGCGCCATCGTCGCTGATAAATCTCTCGATTATGCGATCGAGAGACATAAGAAAGAACGAGGTCATGCTGATAGGTCTAAATGACTTTGTAATATCGTTGGAAACCTTCCAGTTTTTTATCAGATCCAAAGATCCCATTGAGCACTGCGTCAGGTCTAGCACCTCGTGTCTTCTAGGTGTCACAAAAGTAGGCTCGCCGCCATTGTTCACGATTTCTTAACTCGATCCAGCCAAGAAACCAAGTAGTGCTTCTCTGAGGTTGGTGCTACCCCACACGAGGTGGTAATCATTAATATCCCCCACCATCACTAGTGATGCTAAAGTCCACCAATCTTTGAATAGCAGCGCTAGGAGGAAGTTCGGGGGAACCATATGGCATGTAAACCGAAGAGAATAAAATGTTCTTCCTGTTTCCATGCAAAAAGAAGACAACCTCAATTGTGGCCATGTCCCTATCGCAAAACTCCATCAGTTTTATTGCCTTCATACTACCATCCCTCCTAATCCATGGTTACCGCCGGAGAGGAGGACCGGACAAGACAGGCCTCGCATTGACAATGGACTTTAACCATCTGTGCGAAGCCGTGTCGAAACATTTGATATAGTATGAGGAACCCACCATACCCGATAAGATGAACTGGGGTCTCACAGATCCCGGCAGACTTAGGATTGTATTCCGTAGCCATACCGATACAGCGGTAGCCTGTTCACCTGTTACGTCAACGGATCCGTTTCTAAAATCAAACCGAAGGTTGTTCCCTGTTGTGACCCTAAGTAAAACTGACATTCTAACATGACTGCTGGAAACTTCAAAGCTGATTTTGACAGCAGTTTAGGTGAGTTAATTTCGTCATTCAGAATACCGTTTTCGAAATAGTGGTTAAAAATTATAAAAACTTACTGTTCATTGGCGTGATGGCAAGCTTTTACAAAAAGTATGTGGCTCCACCAAAGTTGAGCATCTAGCAATAGTAGTGACTGGTGATGGCATTGAGCAGTTATTAAAGGCACTCAGAAATCAATAGCAGAAGCAATTATGTCTAGCTTAAGAGATTTACAGAAAAATATAACAGACAAATATTTTTATTTTACAATTCTACATCTGATTCCAAGGGCAACTTATATTTTTTGGCCAACCCTAATGCACTCGCACACCGAATTGGGATTAATATGTTTGCCTTATTACTTTCTTCAATCTATCTTCATAAGAGTACATATTAAATTCTGTAAGGATACAAATTCATTAGCTTTGAAACCTTAAAGAAGGCTAAATGATTTAGCGATAACCGAAAAGAACAATTTTGAAGGCAAATCTTTACTTTAGAACCACCTCTTAATAACAACAACTTCTATCCCACTTTTAGGAAGCAAATCGTTTTGTTGTTCCTTCGTGTATACTTTCCTTGGTCAAATATATTTATGTGTTTGTATATAATATGCATTATACATATACATAATTATATATATATACATCTTGCTTAAGTGCTTAACTACACACGACTTTATTTTAGGATAATATTGAAGACCGTAGCGGGAGCGATGCGTTTGCACACCCGCTCGGGTCTCATATTACCGAGAAACTCGCCGACAAAACGCGTTCGCACTGCACCACATGTATCGAAATATAAAGAAATGTTACTTCATTACTTCCATTTTCCCTGTGCAGTGTACAGTGTACTATATATGTAGATATCATCAATTTCTAGATACATTTTAGACATACCCAGATTTTTTTTTAATTGTTAAAGGCATCATTGTTTTTGGGTTAAAATAAAGAGTGCGCATTGTAAAAAATATTTGCCTAAAGTTTTTGTTTTTTTTCAATGAATCTCTATTCTTTTTGAAAGGCTAGCCACCGCCGCCAGATGCTGTGATTGTATTGACTGAAATCTGGTGATTACGGCTAAAATGTTAATTTTCAAGGAACAAAGGCTTACCGAACCGTGTTGCCAGATACTCTTTATTTTAAAATACATGTAAAGTCATATTTATGGGTACATGGCCTTTTGGCCAAATGTGTCATTTGGACGAATAAGTCATTTAGACGAAAGCCGTTTGGCCGGATAAGTCATTTTTTCGAATAAGCCGTTTAAATGGCCCATTCAGCTAAACAGCCATTCGGTTAAACGGCTATTTAGCTAAACGGCCATTTAGCTATACGGTCATATGGCTAAACGGTTCATTCGGTTAAATGACCGTTCAGCTAAACGACCATTGGGCTAAACGACTCATTCGGCCAAATGTCATTCGGCCAGTAGACATTAGGCCAAACGACATTTGGTCAAACAGCTTATTCGGTTAAACGGCCCATTCGGCCAAATGGCATTCGGCCATTCGACATTCGGCAAAACAGCTTATTTGGCCAAACGCCAATCTGCCAAACGACATTTGGTCAAACAGCTTATATGGCCAAATGGCATTCGGCCAAACGAAAATCGGCCAAACAGCTTATTTGGCTAAACTGCTCAGTCAACCAACCGGCATTCGGCCAAACGACAATCGGCCAAACGGCTTATTTGGCCAAACGGGTTACATTCGTATTATTGCTATATTCCTCAAATTTTTCCATCTATCTGCGTTTTTTAACATCAAAAATAACATATTTTTTATGAAAAACTTGTTTATTTTAGGAAAAATCTTGCAATAATAAAAAATAAGAAAATATAAAGAAAAAAACTGAATACAAAACAACATGTAATATGACAGCACTGTATAATACAAATACGTCGCCAAAAGTAAATGTCAACGGATACAAATTTATAAATAGAAAACAAATTCTTAAGAATCATATTTTGTTCATGCATAGAAACTCTTCAAAAAAATGTGAAGAAACAAATTATTTTGGTTACAATTTTATAATTTTATAATATAACGGGCACCAGCAGCCAAATAGGAAAGGTACAGACAATTAGCCGTTAGCTTAGTGCGATGAATACATTTTTTTTAGCAATAAAAAAATTGTTTCACAAAAAAATGTTATTACAATAAAAAAAAGTTTGGCACAAAACTCAAAATGGTTATGAAAGAAAATAAAATCTGAACGAAAAAAAAGGTTTGTTACAATAGAAAGTTTCAGTGCAAGTCTTTTTTTTCGAGACCAAGTTAATTTTATGTTCAGTTGGGTATAAAAATGATGTCAAAAAATCATTTTATATATAATCGTTGGATTAAGATTAAGATTTTTCAATGCCACCGCAGTGGCAAAGTAGCTTTTTATCGAGGCGGATGCTAGGTCGACAGAGGTTCTATCTCAGCCGATGGTAAAAGTCATAATCATATGGTCATGCTTCCAACTGGGGCAAAATTATCACTCTTCGGTCAAAATTTTAGGATGCCGTTAGACCTCGTCATTTCAGGTGGATTTGCTTCTATATAACGAAGGGTTTGATACACCGACGGTTCTCTCAAAGTGGGATTTTGTCTAGCTGGAAATATTGATTTCGAACTGCTTTTTTTAATGACCAACTTTTGAACCAGGTCTCTAAAAATGTGTGCAAATTCTCAAAAATCATTTCGAGATCTAGTTCGATAGTAACTGCTGTATCCTCACCCACGGGTCACTGCTATTAAATCAAATCTTCATTTTCCTCGACATCCCAAGATGTTAAGTATACCATTCCTGCTAGATACCCCTTGATTCCACCCATATTCCTGTTAAGATTGCGGAGCTCGATAAGAGAGCGGGTAGGTTTTTTTGTGTTTTTTATTATAAAAATCATCCAATGATCCGATAAAAGAGAATAAATACAATATTTAAGCGGATAAATAAATCTTTAATTATTAATATTTAATATAATTTATATTATTAGGGGTTATATTTAAAATACTTAAATATAAAAAGGAGTTCTGGTAAAAAATGGGTTCAGTTTATTATGGTAGTTTCTTGAGACAATATAGTTGATCAATCAAAATAACCCAAAGAATCATTACCGCCCACCATATATTTTAAAAGCCATTATTTTTTATTTTGTTTCTTACATCATTTTTTACTCAACTGACCATAAAAATTCCACAAAAAATCGACACATTTTTTGTATTTATTACGTCGTGGGTATGTCTAATATATATTATATAGTATATACCTTATATATGTGCATACATATGTGCATTTGTGCGTCGAAACCATGTGCAGCGGGTCGATGAGATTGAAAGAGTGCATTTTTTTCCTACTGACGTTTGAGAGGTCGCTGTTATTTGTGTCACACACGTTGAAATAATGTACACACATAGGTTGCGGGTGACATTTCTGGAGAGATTCAACACAAACTAAAAAAACATACATCAGAAATTATATAGACAATATATAGAGATCATAAATCATCGTAGTGGGGGCGGTTTAGAAAATAATAAACTGTTCGTGTAAATCGTTTGAAGATTAGCAGAAGTATATTGTTAAACATTTAGGATTTAAATATTGGGACTGGCGCATTCAAATTTTTCTAATGTACATTTCTAAAATAAATTTCTATAAATAATAATAAAAAAAAATAGATTACGTATAATTTTGGATCTTAAATAAATTAGGCCAAATATAGGACAGAGTTGCACCGCATCAAATAATCTCACGAGTTTGCGCACCGAAACGAGTCATTAGTCGAGCGTACACAACAAAATGGCCGCTGCTGTCGCGCACACTCAAACCAAAACAATATATCGCCGTGCATTCTGTCAACATCACATAACACACACACACACACACTCAATATCTACGCAAATCGAAATATACTTATGTGTATTTTAAACTAAAGTCATATAAAAGCGTTTTTTTATTGATAGCGCGCAACGGGCGCAATTTTAATGAATTCCTATATACAATATACACAGTTACGTACCTATAAACACATATATAAATATATATCTCTCACATAAATATAAACAAATACATATATGTATAATTAAATATAATTATACATAGTATAAACGATTGTATATAACTTTACATATTTTTGAGCACATTTTTTTAAAGCGATATTTGCGACAATAAATTCTAATGGGTAATAATTTGCACGAGCTGTTGATACTCATAATAGCGTTTATTGTTGAATCATAATAATATTTATGGCATAAAAAACGCTTTCCAAAAAAAATGTGCTTAAAAAAAAAATTTGCATCTTAAAACAGCAATAGTGTGGACACCGAGGAAAAGCATGCTTCAAAAACATAAACGCGTAGTCCGAAAATATAATCTGCCTCAATATTTTTTTTTACGTTTATATGCTTTTTGGAAACACGTTGATTCGTTGCCATCAACTAATTTTGCCATTAGTTTGCCATTTTTAAATATCTCTAAGTAGATCTTTCTTGTGACAGTACGTTATCGAACTGGTAACATCAACGCCATCTATACGTGTTTTTTTGTGCTGCTGAGTTTCGAACCTATGCGGTCTGGATCCGTCTACCGTGCACAAGTCCTACCCGTTGTCCTCTCGTCTTGCCGCACGCAGGCAACTATGTGGGCCCAATTGTGCTAACCTCTGGTTAACATTTCATATACGTTTGGGCAAACTTTCGTAAACCATTTAAGTCTCGATTCCTTATTTGCAGCATTTAAAAGATTCCGTGATGGGTGCCTAGAAATTGGGCATTGACAAATGTAAAGCTCAAGAGACTCGTTTTCTATAATGACTCTGATTTTGTGGACAGGGTTTTGGACAACAATGACCTATTAGTATGCGAATCTGCAGTCAATTCGCTAAAAAACATAGAAAGATAATTCGTGGAAAATAATTCCTAGACAACCATTCTTAAAATACAATTCAGCGAATAACAATTCGTTGAAAAACAATTCATTAAATAACAATTCATTGTAAAAAAATCATCGAATATGAATTCATCGAAAAACAATTCATCGAAAAACAAGTCATCAATTAACAATTCATCGAATAAATATTCAATGAAACACATCTAAAAAGGGTTAATTTCCTAATAAAATTAATAAAAACTAATGTCTCAAACTTTCTTTTCCTAAAATAATAATGAAAAAGGTGTTGGTCATAGAGTACTATTCTTCATCCCTCTATTCGATGAATTGTTAGTCGACGAATTGTTTTCTATGACTTGTTCGTTAATTATTATTATGTTTACCAGTGTAACTTTTATTGGCCATAACTTATAATTAGAGAAAAGATACACATAAATACATTTTTGTCTGGTGTACATTTAAAACATGCCATTAAGGCAGTGGTGGCCAACCCACGGCCCGCCAAGGTATTTTGTGCAGACCGCGACTTTTTCTATAATACTTCCATAAATATTTTGGAAAATTAAATATTTCAAAAAAGAGCATTTCATATTCAAATTGATATTGACCCTTAATTTAGGTGCAGTGGACGGACGATCGCAGCCTTCATTTATGCATATTTCGGGCTGGTACTCGTATACGTTGGTAAACGGTGTCTCTAAATTGGCCAAAAGCCGATTGGCCGAAACACGATTGGCCGAATGATACGATTGACCGAATAATACGATTGGCCAATCGTGTTTCGGCCAAACTAAATTCGGCCAATTGAGTTTCGGCCAATCGTATCATTCGGCCAATCGTGTTTCGGCTAATCATGATTCGGCCAATCGAAAATCGGCCAATCGTAGTACATTCGTTGGTAAAACACTAATACATAATTATTGATGCAAAAATAAATTAGTAGTGTTTTTTTTAATAAAAAATATGAAAATATTTGATAAACAGATTTCAACTTTTATTGTGGGCACTAAAATGTGCTGCTTTTTTAGTGCCCAAATAAAAGTTTTGACATGTCTTTTTAGAAAAATATATATTTTTAATTTAAGAATTGTACAGTTTTTTAAGAAAAAAGTCGAGAGTTTTTTATAACTGCTAACTAGTAAAACAAATGATTTCCAATGCTTGTAATCGTATTTCAATTAAAATAAAATTACCGTTTATTGAACAGGATCTCAAAGATAATAAAACAAAAAAAAGTTTATTTTTGATTATTTAAGAAAATATTTTTATATGCGGCACGTGATGGGATTGCGGTTGGACGGTTTAGGGTACTAAACTATAGCTAATCGAATTTCCAATCAATAGAGACCCATTTGTTTTTGTCTATTTTGCAAATTTCAAGATTTTAAATGCATATTTTAAGGTTAGCGCATTTTAGCATATTTTAGAGCATATTTAAAATATATTTGTCAATTTTAACTATAATTAATTAAATTTCTCAATTTTTTTAGTATTTGATATATTTCAAATAATAATATGATTTCTAATTATATTTATACTGAGTACATTTGAATATATTATATTCAAACGTAAAATCATTGTCAAAATCATTTTGTTTGTGGTTGTTGTTTATATTAAAAGCGGTAGAAAAAAATTGATGAAAAATGTATTTCAAAAATACGTTTTTGGTTCACATTTGTCTGCTTCTGTTATCCTTTTCTACAGACATTTCAAAAATGTCCGCATGCGAAATTTCTGTCTGCTACTGACCAAAAAGTCTGTATCTGTAGCTGCAGGCACTGAGCAGACTTTATAGAGACTGTATAGTAACTTTTTTAAAAAATGAATTTAATTCAATAGCAATAATATATTACCATATTTATTTTATTGGATAGCCATTCTAACATAATAATTGCAGCATCACCAGCAGCGACATTTTTGACAGACGCATATTTTTTTCATTACAGAAAAAATAAAGCGTCAAATGTTAGCTCAAATATGTATGCACATGAGATCGCATTGTGACGGTTTTTGGCAGATTTTCGAAAAGACCGTCGCTTTTTGTCTGCTCTAAACAAATATCCGCCAAATTATATTTCCTTGTGTAATCGGGTCGCAGGCACAAAATGCAGAATTTCGTCAAATTATTTATGTCTGCCGCAGACAAAATGCAAAGCCCCAAAAAGTTTAAATTTGATGCTGTAGGCATCACATTTTTCTCTTGATCATTTTCCGCATTTTTGCGCCTAACCCCCTATCACCTTTTTAGGGGGGAGTTTGTATGAAACTTCTTTATTTAAAGAAATAAAAACGAATAATAGGATTGAATAAATGAGAAAAGAAGAGAGAAGAAAAAAAACTTGATCCGGGTAACTGCATCATTATATTTTACCCCAAAATAGGGGTTAAACATGGTCAAATTTTGACGGGAAAGGTACATTTAGGGGGCGTTTAAAAAAAAACGCTGAAGTGAACTATTTTTCTTTTTGATCACTTTTTTGCTATTTTTTGCGCCTAACCCCCTATAACCCTTTTGGGGGGCTTTACAGTTAGTATGTAACTTCTTTATTTGAAGAAATAAAAAAATAGGATTGAAAAAATGATTTAAAAAGGCATCATTAGATTTTACTTCAAAATAGGGGTCATATATTTATAAAGGTATGTAAATGTATTGTTTGACTTGTGTTTTTTAGTTAAAAACCGCAAAGCGCGCGTAGAAGTAGAATTGCTTCGCAAAAAATAAACAAAAAATAGCAAAAAACAAGAAAAACCTTGAATTTTATTGACTTTTACCAAAGAAGGTTTTCCCTAAAAAAACAATGCTTAACCTCTAATTTGGTGTAAAATCTAATGATGCAGTTATTAAAAAAATATATATATTCAAACTCTTTTTTTTTTAACACCCCCTCAAAATATAACCCCTATTTTGGGGTAAAATCTAATGATGCAATTTTTTTTTAAAAAATCATTTAGACGAACTTACAATTTTTCATTTAAATTGTAAAGCCCCCTAAAAGCGTAATAGGGGGTTAGGCGCAAAAAAAATATGCGGAAAATGATCAGAAGGCAAAACTGAACACTTGGGCGTTTTTTTTATTTTTTTTCTATAAACGCCCCATAAAGTGTACCTTTGCGCAATTGTCTGCTTATGCCTATAGCTTGCAGACAAAATAGGGTAGAAAAATTGTGCATTATTTTGTCTGTTCATGTGAACGTACATGTTATCGTCAAACAAATGACATAATTTCAGTCAATAAATTTTTAAACCAATCAGATAAAGCTATGATTTAAAAAAAATGGAATCAAAGCAAAAAATCATAAAGTAGATAAAAACATATGCAACATTCCTATCATCAACGGATTTTAAAGCAATAATTGATTCAGACTGTGATTCCGATGTGAATAAAACGTGATTTATCAAACATGCTTAAAGCTAGATATTCACTGTAAAAACACTGCCATCAGTATAAGCGAGCAAGATGGAAATACAAAGTTAATGCTTGTGCAAGAAGGGCGAAGAGTGTTATTTGATCAAAGTATTGACATTATCTTTTGTTTGATTTTTTTTAATAAACTATTGAATATTGATTTTCAGGGTATACAATAAAAGAAAGGACATTATAATAATGAGTAAATGAATTTATAAAATAATTGTAAATTCATAATGACCACCGGCCGTATTTTGAGTGAGTCACTAGTGACCGGCGACTCACCAGTCATTTCGAACTTCTAAACTAACCGCTTAGTCACATGTACTAAAAACGGTATTCTGAATCAAAAAGTGACCCATTTTTACTCATCATTTACCAATATATTTTTTATATTTTTGGCATAATGGCAATACAATTATTTAAAAGGATTTTTTGTAAAATTATATTTTTTAAAGGGTTTTACTGTAATATGGATTAAAAATGTTTTATATATTAAAAAAACTCTAACCGTCGATTTTGTTGGTGACCGAAAATGACTCGGAAATGTGTCACTTAAAAAAGTCAGAATACCATAAGTGACCCTGAGCTAAATTGACATTCAAACATGATCATTTGAATCATCAAAGATGTTTTTGACAGTAGTTTTTTTGTGAGTCACTTTCGTTACTCCGAATACCGTTTTCGAAATAATGGGTCACTTTTTCAAAAGTGACACACTCAGAATACGGCCGCAGGGCAACTACAACTATGATAATGCATGTTTTCTTTTGCAAAGTCTTATCATTATTTAGATTACACACAAATGTGTTTATAATAATCACGTATAATTTTTAGTGTAAAACTCTCTGATTTTGGGTTATTAGAAATTAGATAATTAATAATAATAGGTTATCAAATGTCACCCATTTTAAAATATGAAGTTCGTTCATCCGATTTTTTTTTTTTATGTACCAGTCCAAAAAGAAGCCAGAAGCCTGGGTACAGGGTCCATACTATGACTTTCGACAGCTTTTAATTATTTTGGCTAGCTATAGAAAAAGTAACGTTGTCATTATTAGGGCGTTGCCCTGGGTTACATCAAATTAGATTGATGCCCGATTCCTGTTCAACATTTGAACCGAGTTTAAACCAACGAATAATAAAATCATTGGAAGTAATATGCTTGAAGCTTTATTTAATTTAAAAAATTTAGAAAAAAAATTTAAAAATTTAGCTCATACGATTTTTTATTTTTGGTAGAATGAAATAATGGCGGACTTGATTTGAAAACAAAAACAACAGTAAAGCTCTCCCCGCTTTGCAGTGCGACTTTCAACATTCAAAAACCACATTCTCGCCATTGTATTTATCTCAATAGTTTAAACTGAGTTTACACTCGGTTCAAATAAAATGCAAAAAAAATACAAATACGAAAATATTGAAATATTTGCTGTGACTCTCGCTTGTATTTCACAATTATAAAATAATTACAATTTAAAAGATATATTTTACTTATATTTTGACGGCACTCTGACTTTCACTCAAACTTATACTTAAACTTATTGCGTCAACTAAAGTGGCGGCTTAATATTTACGATCCTTTCGTGTTGGACTTTCATAATAGATATTATTAACATACTTAGTCTAGAATATTTTCGACAAATCCACAGACCACAGACAATTTTTATGCTAAAATTATGTTTTTTTTATGAAAAATTCCTAATAAAAAGCAACAAAAAAAATGTAAAAAAAAAAAATAAAAATGGATGTAAAAAAATTAAAAATAGTTTTTTTTTCCTAATCAGAAAGAATAC
>JAAAKO020015595.1:0-16355 GCA_010015015.2 Bolitophila cinerea
CCACCAATATCCCTGGATGTATGCAATTTTGTGGTGGTATATAGTGCTTGCCAAATTTGTTTATTAAATTATCAAAAAACAATATATAGTCTCTTATACATAGTGATACATTTTAGGTTAGAGATGTATAACATTAAGGGTTCTTCAATTTAACTTATAACTAGGAAGAAGTAAGAAGGATATACAGATAAAGGATTAGAATATATCATGTGGTGATCCTCGCACAGTTTGAAAGGCAAAATACAGCTAGGCGGTCAAGTGCAAGCTATAAGCAGCGACAGATATGAGAAGGTTATTTTTATCGAATACTATATGTATATATTATTTATATGTTTATACTTTATATTCTAAACAAGAGAGGTTAAAAATTATGTTTTTAAAACAAAATCTTTGAAAATTATATCAAAGATATATTTTATAATTCCTTTATTATATAATTTTTTAATTATTGTTATTTTTATTTTTTAATTTAATTTTTTAGATCCGGTGCAAACGAGTCTATCTATGTGCCAAGTTTGAGGTGGATCAGATAATTTTAAGTAGATTAAAAAGTTAGGTTAAAATAAATATTTTAGAAAGTATATTTTTAAGGTCATCATCACTATTTAAAATTTGTAACTATCAAATATACTCTCCATTTTTTTATAAAAAATACTCCTATTTTAATAATTTTATAATCTTTATATATATGTATATACTAATGGCCAAATTATTATATCATAGTAAAACTCTGTGACTAAATATACTCCACTTTAAAAATCTTATTGACAGGTGACAGCGCTGTACCGATTGGCCGATACGGGGAATCACATTAGATTCTAAGAAGAAAAGTCAATATATATGTGGTGTTTTGTGATGTGATCTCATAATTGATCTGTGGTCTATCAGTATTTGTGTATTTGGTATTTATTTCAATGTGTAACATAGTGCGTTGTTAACAAACATATATAAATATTATATAAATACACCGGATATCCAAAAAGGTTTCTTTATATTTTAAACATTATTTAATTATATATGATAACAGATTTATTTATACAATTACAGGTTTGGTGATAAAGACATCCTGTAAAAATGCTACAACAAATATGCAGATCTATTTTTGAGCTGGCATTTATGGTTGTGAAGACCCTAGCATCCGACATTTTTGGTATTATAGAAATATGTATGTCTAATTTATTTAAATCTGTAGTGGTTTCAGTGGTAAAGTTGAGTTGGTTGACAATTTGTTATTTCCTGTTGATTTTTTGGAATATCCTTACGGTATCTATTACAACCTTTCGTGAACTAATTTTAAATTTATTTAATATTTCAATTAATTTTTTTTTTAATATTCCAATTAAACTTGTATTTCGAGTTTTGTTTTTTGGGGTATTACTAACTATGTTTTTTAAATTGATTGTGCGTTTTCTTAATAATCTTGTCTTGTTTATCAAAAGTATTTCCACTCCAGATTTAATATTTACATTTTCTATATGTGCATTTGTATTAATACTAATATACCGTAAGTAAAAGTTTATTAATGGCCATTTCTTCAGTACTGATTAACAAATTTTGAATTTCTTGAGTTCTGATTAGACTTTTTAATCGTATTTGCTATTAGCTCTGAATAAATCTCTAATCAATCTATTGTTTGGAAACTAATCGGGATAATTTCAAATCATTGATTATCCAAAGTTAAACCAAGACTGAAGAATTTGGCCCTAAAAATAATTTAAAAGTTATAATGTCCCAACCTCACGGTATAAAACTATATTATTAATTAAATGAAGAAAGGACATAAACATATATTTTTAAAATCCACCAAAAAATCAACCAAATGGAAATTATGAAATAATATCTCCCAAGAAAACCCACTCAAACTGGCAAAAGAGGTATTATCCAAAAATATATAACCTCATCATGATTCAGTTGTCCTAACAAGAAATTAAAGCATTGCCGTATATCCGCATATGAGAAATGAAACACATACTCGATGTTTGTATTGGAACAATATTTCTTAACAATAAACCACCAGGTTATGAAAGGAAAGACAAACAACAAACACCAACCAAAACGGAAATGAACCCCTTGGAAGTACTTCAATTAAACAATAAAACAATAATAGAAACCATTTTAACAGATATTCAATAATTATACTATAAGATCTAAAAATATTGTTTAAATAGTAATACTCGTACTCTCAAATTATGTTAAACTCATTATTATTATACCCCTTGTTTTATATACAATACATATATACAAAGGTCAAAACCACCATGACTTTAAAAATCAAATAACTATTATAAACAAAATAGCCATAAGGCCAAAGTGAAAGACTTTAGTCGTGTGTCTAACATTTTATAACGGTTTTATATTTCATATATTAAATAAATTATACACATTTAAAAACAATGTGTTTCTTATATAGTTTCAGATATGATAATTTATATTTTATATATAATAATAACAAACCGAAGCAACGCGGAACATGATGGATTCATAAATGTATTTTAATCTAGCAATACCAATAACAATTTACATAATTACATTCATATTTGGATTTTGAAAAATATACATATACTATCTTACTTTTAGTCTGTGTTCAACAAAGAAAAGGCATTTCGAACTTTTGGTGCCACACTGTCATCGGATTCTTGTTCATTGTCCGATTCCCCACCGTCTGAGTCTAAAAGAAATATATTAATTATAGATTGTACTATTATATTTAAAGGTATGTATTACCGTCATCCTCCGAGTTCGATACAAGGGTATCTTTATTTTGATCTGAGTCTTCAATTTTTCCTAATGCCTGAATTGCTTCTACTTCCTTTAATTCTTCATGCTTGAGCCATTCATCTGAAATAACAAATAAATCGTTAGGAATTATTGTTTTGCCAAAAAGTTGCTCGTTATTACCTTCTTGAACATTGAAATTAGGAGGTAGCATACACAGTGTGATTTGACCTTCCAGGGCCATTCTCAATATGCTATTTGCTGCTCTACTAGCATCAGGACGTGCGGCTTTTGCCGTTAAGAATCCTCTCTTTAAAGCCCACGCTTCGCAAATGTCAATCGCCGACCAAGTCGAATCCTTTCCTTCAGGATGTTGTACATTTAAAATGTCCACAAGATTCACACGTTCGGCCAAGAACTTAATTGATGCATTCGGTACCCGTAACTGAGCAATCGGGTAACTTCCCATGAGCACTTGCAATTTTCGCGGTGCCGACGACGGAAACACCAAACCAGGACAATCGCACAGACGTACGTTGTTGGTCAGAAAAATGGTTTGAAAGTGCTTTGTGTGGCCTGGCGTTTTGCTGACACTTACGACTTTGCGGCCCATCAAAGCGTTTAGTAAGGAGGATTTCCCGACATTTGGCAGACCTACACAACCAATAGTAAGCACTCCATTTTTGTACAACACATGCTCTTCAAAATTAAAATCTTCTTCTTCTTGATGCGTTCGATCGAATAATGGAGCCCGATCGTCATCTTCATCGTCATCGTTCTCATCAACAGTTGTGGATTCCTCAGCAATTTTCTGCTCCCAGCTACTTAAATCAACTGCATCTTGTACAATACCTTTACAAGTCCTAAATACTTGTTGGGCACCTTCTAGAGCCATTCGCATTTTACCACGTCGACGTCTTATTTTAAGGCCTTTAATAAAATAATTTTTTTAATAAAAGTATTTATAGGTGTTGCTTCTGCGTACGTCTTACCTTTTGATGAACCGGATACATTACGTAAATTGTATCCTGGATAAGACGTGAACAAAACCACACGAATGTCTTTGTATTTGGTTTCAAAGTATTTTTTCCATGCTAGCACGACGGCAGCAGGTGCTAAATCAACTTTGTTTAGCACTAGAATCATGTGTTTTTTAAGGACATTTGTCACGTATTCAAATAAAGCTGGTGGAAACATAAGCGTCTATATAACAACAGTAAAACGATGTATTATAAACAATTAAATTTGCAAAATGATTGTTTATATTTACCGGGTATCTTATGTCTGCCACAATCAATATTATGTCAGATATCTCAAGGACTCTCCATAATTGACGCCATGTTTCCAGATTGAGCTCACAATAGCTAAACGATCTGTTTTCATCAGAGTGCCACTTTCCCAATGCCATAACGTACCCCTGCAAATATATAATTAAATATATTTTATTATTATAATTTAAAATATTTGACAAACCGTAAAATATTTATTTTCGTTGTAGTCCAATTTTTCTTTAGACATTGCGTATGTCCATTCTGGACGTATCGGAAAATCGTATCCATCGAAGAAATCACTACCAATCTCAAGATCTTTTTTCGAACAGTAAATCAACGGATTTCGAGCTTCTTCCCTTAGCTTTTTGATTTGTTTTTCCGTTTCTTTGTAGAATTGCAGAGCGTATCGGTTGGTATTGCCGCGCCCCGAAGATGAACTCTGATAATTGACCTTTTGAATTGGATTACCAATGGGACATTGCTCCTCATCCGAACTGCATGAATCTTCATCGTTGTTGTACGCAGATCGAGGAAAGAATTCTGATAGTGACAATTAATTTCTATTAATATATATTTGACTCATAACAATGTATTCACATAGATAAGCATATAAATACACACGTACACACGAATTATGTTTGATTGTAAATGTGCATTGCGTTCTATTTTAATTGCAAACCGATCGAGATAATTTTTATTTGAATTTTTAAGTGCAAAAGGCCAAATGAAATCAAGGATGAACATCGAATTATTGTGTAACTAAATATTTTGATATACAAAAGAAGATTATAAAAAAACTGCATTCTGATAATTAATGACGCAGGACTGCAGAGAAAATATTGCGCATGGACATGCATTTTTTATTTAGGATATCCAGGGACACAAATATGCTGTACTATCTACTTACTCTTGGATTGTCGTTTGGCAATGATTTGTTGTTTCTTTTGCTTGCCACTAAACGGAGTTTTTCGCCTGCCCTGTGGCATTTTAGGTTTTTTTAATGTTTACTTTAATATACTTTAAAAAGGGATTTTGTATTGGGGATTGTATTAAGGATGCACGCAGCACGCGCACACGCAAATTATGCACTGTGCAAGGAATAAACACACAAATCACAAACTGAAAAGTTGAAGGTTGACTTTATACTCAACACAAAACACGTGGTGAAAACGTCTAGTTTTTTTTTGAACCCATTCGATGAATATGACAGTAAAAATATAACAAATATACATATACAGAAGAATTTGGAGAAATCCCCTAAATTCGCATTCACTTTATTTTTTGGTTATTTTGAGATTTTCATGTATAGCCACATGGAACTAAAGCATTAGGCTAATTTAATTCTGATAGGTCAACTTATGCCTAAATGTTGCATGTAGCCAGACATAAAAACATTAGTGAGCCAATCAAAACAGTTTTATATAATTGCGACATTTGCTACATTTGCTACGTAGCGAATGTGGCAACTGGCAAGCGAAGAAATTATTTTTTTAGCCATATTCTCAACCCTGCTTTTACATGAGTTGCAATGGCATAAAATAGAAATTTTAAAATTAAATTCAAGTCATCTTTTTAAAAGTAATATGCATTTTAAAACAAAACGAATACCATTTATTTTTAGATTTCAGTGACACTCTTTACAAATGGACATTTTGCCAAAAAAAAAACAATTTGACCCATTCGAAAATAAAATAAATAAAAGTTCTAAAAAAATATCACAGAAAACTCATTGAAAGGGATATTGTGGTGTATTTGTTGAATATTCGTTTGCGTCAACTGTCAAAGATATTAAAATAATATTTTTGTTTACATTTTGTTATCATGAAATTATAAAAAATTTAATCATTTCGTAATTATTCCATTACCGCAGTTTATAATAAGGTTTTTATAAATATGTCCTCGTATTCGGAGGCTTACTCTAGAGGGGATCCGCCATGCATTTCGCGTCAGAGTACCTGGTACTCAGAACACCGAGATCTGCAAGCCACAGCTATGTCTGTGGATTGGTCAGGTCAATGGGTTCTACTAGCTGGCAGGTAATGTTTTATTTTTAAATATTTTTTGATAATAAAAATAATAAAAAAACATAAAACAGACGACACTTAGCACTGCAAAGCCTTGACCAATATGACGATGATGAAGGTAGCCTACGGAAGTTCTATCGTAACTCTAAGCATGAAGTGTCTGCAGCAGAATGGGCAATTTGTCAAAACAGCCAAGAATACTGCGCCATAGCGGTTAATATAAATCAAAATTAATATAAAAAACAAATATTTACGGATTTTCTTTAAATTTGTAGACTAGTCAATTGATCGAAGTTGTAACATGGCGTTCGGGTGATCCGACACTAATTCATTCATTGCGAGCACATACACGAGTTATAACCGACATAGACTGGCACTCCCATCAACCGCATTTATTGGCAAGTTGCTCTATAGACACATTTACACATTTGTGGGATCTGCGTGATCCTCGGAAACCAATGCTGTCGTTAAGTGCTGTTTGCATGTGTAAGATAAATTTAATATTTCTTATTTTATAATTTTTATATTAAATACAATCGGTTTTAGCTGGAGCTACTCAAGTTGGTTTCAATCGTGTGTCTGGCAACCTGCTGGCTACCGCTCATGACGGAGATTTGCGTATTTGGGACCAGCGTAAAGGATCATGTCCGATACAATACATTACTGCCCATTTGGCAAGAATACACGGTATAAATTGGAGCCATCAGCATGAGACCCACTTGACCACAGCAAGTCAAGATGGTAGTGTAAAATACTTTGACATAAATAACCCAAGACGTGCCGAAAGAATTATAACAACTTCATCACCGGTCTGGAGGGCAAGATACACGGTATTTTTGTATTGCTAACAAACACCAAAATCAATAATAATAATTTATGAATTATTATGTAGCCATTTAATGACGGACTGGTAACGGTTATTGTTTCCCATTTGGGCAGAGGAGAAAACAGCCTTTTGCTGTGGAACAATGCAAAGCAAAGTGCACCGATTTGCTCGTTCGTTGGACACACTGACGTTGTTTTAGACTTTGCATGGAGACCTAATCGAAAGAATGATGATAGCTCTGACATGGAATTGATTACATGGTCTAGAGATCAAACGGTTAGAGTATGGAAAGTCGATGAAACATTACAAAAACTATGTGAAGTCCCTGAGACAGAGGATGATGGTAAGTTACAATTTGAATTCATAGAACTCAAACAATAATTACAGATATTTACCATTTAGGTATCATCATGGAAGACCCACAGTTTACTGCTACAAAGTCAAAACGTTTTACCCTGGATCGACCACCACCATCGTGTTCGCTTCAACACGAATTCTCTCTTCTGAACACAAATATTCCGCACATTGACGTTGAGATGCTTGATCCAAGCAAACGAAACGCAATGGTCAGAATATCTGCAAACGGACATGTAATAATGTTGCAAGTCATATTTCCGTTGGACTATCCAAATCAGGATAATTTACCCGAGTTCTCATACTGCCAAGGAACATCAATCGATGATAATTTATCTGACTCTCTGATGAAGGTTTTGCGGACGTGTGCTTATCAGCGAGTTAAGAAAGGCCGTACCTGTTTGGAGCAGTGTTTAAGAGCATTAGTGACAGCTTTGAAAAAGGTTACCCTTAAAAATAATTAAGCTCTCATATTCATGCTAAGAAATTCATTGCAGGCAACTAGCGGAGGTGACAAAGCGTATCTACGCTTACAATCACCAAGGCTTGAAGGAGCTTTAAGTGGAGCACTACACGACGCCTGTGTACCATTCCCGAAGTCTTCGGGTGCTCGATTCAATCAGGTTGGAATCTTAGTCATTTTTACTCAAACTAACAATGCAAAGGGTATAACTTTAAAGAATCAAAACACAACTCCAAGGTAATGCGACTTTTATTTGAAATAATATTAAAAATACAATATTAACATATGTTTGCAGAGCATTATCCGCTCTGAGCGGTGGATACCTCGGAAATGTTATGGGTTCCCAGCCAGTCCTATATGCGCACAGAGATCCAAATGCCACGGCATTTTTCCTGCACGACAGAGTTCGGGTAAACTCAATGACTAAAGGTAGCAAAATGTAATTCTAAAAACCATATTTAATTTTAGAAATCATCAAGGATCCGTGGCGCCCAGACGAAATTTACTTCGCCCAGTGTAAACGTGTTTGACGTTTCCAAAATACTGTTTGTAAACAAAGACTTGGCTACAAACTATATTATTGACTCAAAAAATGTTGTTGAGATGTGTCGACACAATAAAAATGTGGCACAGCAGTTTGGCTTCGCGGATCTGGTGCAATGCTGGTCATTGGCCGAGATGATTGCCGTGTCTGCATTAGAATTGGAATCCGACGACGAACTGCTCATACACCAAATACCATTTCCAAAGAATATTCTTGAATCATTGTAATCGAATGCATTTAATCGTTTATGAATTTAATATTTAATTTCTAATTATTTTACAGAATTCTTCATTTTGCGAATAGCTACGATATCCAAACTGCCGCTATGCTATGTTGTGCATTCGGACGTCATTGCCGGTCTTTCGAATCTTCGAGGAGTTCTAGTCTGAGCAGCAAGTCAATAACAAACAGTGTAAGATCATATATATACATATATATATATATATGTTAAAACACATAATATACATCCCATAGCTATATTTAATTATTTAAAAACAAAAAATATTTAAAAAATGATTTTATAATTTATGCTTACGTTTCACTTAGGTTTTCATGCGCTTGTAGAAAATAATTATTATTTAGTACTAACATTTTTTAGCGGTGTATAATTTAGCTTCTTATAACTGTACAGTTATTTTAGCATGTTTTTCATATATGTTAGTATAATTTACAATATTCATTAACCATGGGTGATTTTCGGTTGTAGCATTTACTTAGCGGTCAACGCATTTTTAAGGTAATTTTTTATTTGTACTACAATATTGTTTATTCATTTTTAAGTTTCGTCTAGTCTCTATTTATTTGTTTTTTTTTTCTTCTAAATTCTGAATTTAAATCATTTGCCTTGTTTTTGGGGTAGCCAAGCGCAAAGAGTTTTCACTTTCATCATTTCATTCAGATATGGTTTTTCGGTGTGATTCTTATTGGTCTTATATTTATGCAATGCAATGCTTTCTTCACATGGTTATGGGCTTCAATGTTAAACCATTAAAATATATTATTTTAAAGTTTTTTTTTGAATTAACAGCCTAGCGGATCACCATACCATACAATTTTGCCGATTGACACAAAGAACAACCAAAGCTGGAATTTGGCCACACAGATCAAACAGATGCGCAGTAATTCATGGTCTGATTCTTTGGACGAAGGACGTGTTGCTGGTTTTGAGCCTAACAGGTATACTATACTATGTACATTTTTTAGTTATAACTAATAATACGTATTTCAGAACAATATTAGGTGATTCCCAAAAATGCATGTACGACAACTTTAAGCGATCTTATGCAGAAATGCTGTACAGATGGGGACTACTGGTTAACCGATCCAAGGTGCTTAAGTATTTGTCCACAAATGGAGATCTGTTCAGAGGCGTTGAGTTTGTCACAGAATGTTTAACGTGTGCGAAAGTATCGTCGGGTCCACTGTGCAAAGATTGCCATCGCACATTACTAAACTGTACCCTGTGTCGACTGCCCGTTCGAGGATCAGCAAATGCGTGTTTAAACTGTGGTCATGGTGGCCACAGCGAGCATATGCGTCGATGGTTTGATGTAAATCGAAATGAAAATATCCGTATAACATAAGATTTAATTAAACCCCTTTTTTAATTTAATTCCAGAAAAACGACATGTGCGCAACCGGATGCGGCTGTTTATGTCTCAAAGAAAGCTCTAAACTAGTAGACTGAGAACTTATGTCTAGGCTAATTTAAATATACCACTTAATTTGTTGATTTAACCAAAATGTTCTAAATAAAGCCTATATTTTTACCACGTTTTTCAATGTATTTTACTAATCATGTTTTACAAAAGGGGAGTAACAACGTACACACAGTGCTTTTATTAGGATTCACACGTAATAATCCATTCACTCGAATTCACTAAATTTTAGTGATTGAAACAAAATATACAAAACAAAAGAATAAATGTGGTATTACGAGTGTGTCTCTACGAGCCACGTAGTCCATTGTAAATCCGGTTGTTTGGTGTTTGTGATAGAATTTTACGTAAGTCTGTAAAAATTAAAAGGATTAGCATCATGAAGACGGTACGGAGTAAGCTCGAAAATGTATACCTTCTTTCTCTTGCTCGCTGAAATCTTTTTTCGGGAACTCAATGTCAAACGTGATGTACAGGGTACCGTGTAAATTGTTGTTCTCATAGTTTGGCATTCCTTCGCCCTTCTTGCGAATACGGGCACCAGGCCATGTGACCTTTTCACGTTGTACGGCCACCTTGTGACCGTCTAAGTGGTCGATTTCTAATTCAAATCCTACCAGCGCATCCTAAAACAAAGAAAAACCTAATTGATAATCTGTTCTGAAGATTTTGGAGCTTCATTATGTTTACCTGTAAACTAATGGTAACATTTGTGTATAAGTCGTCTCCTCGCCTTTCGAATTTGGTGTGTGCTGCTGTTTTAATCTTAATAATTAAATCACCTGGCTCACCGTCCAAGTGTGGTTCACCTTCTGCTACAAACTTTGTTTCCTGACCGTCAGTCATGCCTGCTTCTACTTCAATCTCAAGTACACGTTCTTCGTTCACCATTCGCACATTGGGGCACTCGTCGCAAACCTAAAAAAACGATCAAACGGTTATATAAGGGTTCATGTGTTTGGAACATACGCCCACTTACGCTTTGTTGTATCATCTGGAATCGGCCTGGTCCCAGATTTCTTGTAACCATTTCCTGTCTGCAATTACACTTCCTAGTGCCTGATGCTGGTTTTAGGACTGGTTTGTTTCTAGTTATCTAAAAAAAGATCACTGGTTTTTAATACGACCATCATTATTTTCGATAGACGTGGCCTAAAATTTACCTCCACAAAATTTCCACTGTAAAGTTCCTCGAGCGTGACATACAGATTCATCACAATGTTGGCTCCTTTCGGTGTGTCATGTTGATTGCCTCCCTCGTTTCCGAAATTGAAACCAAAATCACCAAAGAAACTGGCAAACGGATCAGAATTGTCCATCATGCCATCCTTCTTCAAACAGTCTTCGCCGCATCGATCGTATTGTTTTCGCTTTTCAGCATCGGACAAAACCTCATAAGCAGCTCCTAAATCCTGAAATTTCGCTGATGCGTCCGGATCGTTCTTGTTCTTGTCCGGATGCAATTCTTTAGCTTGTTTTCGGTATGCTTTTTTGACTTCGTGCAGTGTGGCAGACTTTTTCACACCAAGAATTGAGTAGAAGTCTCTGCCAGCCGCCGCCAACACAACGAACAGGCATAAACTAACTAAAAAACTACACCACACGTTTGATTTATTCATTTTTGACACTTTTTAATAAATAATTAATTTGACTAGACTTATAATTTAGATGACGAGGAATTGTTAAACATCATCAACATTCAAGAATTCAAGTTTAAAATATCTTTATCACCCAGGCTATCGTTTATCAATACACAGACAGAGTGTATTCATCAGCAAATGTAAATTGAATCTGTCAAAAATTCATAGGCAAACGCACACTACAAAAAACGTACGCAAACGATGTGGTGGTCTTTGCTGATTGGTTAATTTTTGGTTGAGAAATGAGGGGAAAAGAGTGCGTTCAATGTACACTTTATTTACTGGTACAAATTTTGAAAGCACATACATTTAAATTTGTATGAAATGTATTGCGCCAGTTTGTTTAAATTTCATCGTGCTTTGTGGTAGTATACATTGCGGAGAAATTCCATATGCTTGATAATGTTATGACGGTCGTCTAAACAGCGGCGCTGACATTTAACATTTGTCGTGAAAATATCGAGCGAACAGGCGATGTTTATTTAAGAGCTAAGGAATTTTACACGTTTGTTCTACTTCTATTTTTTAATAAAACTGTGTCATTCTCTTTACACAAACGTATATTAGAACTTATCGCAGCGACCAGCAATCTTTTCACCTGCATTTATGAAACAATATTATGAATGTGGACTAAATCTTTTAACTTTGAGGTACGTGTAAGCAAGAATAATCATCTAAACTAGGCTAAATTGGATTTAAGAGTTATTGTTTTTGCTAATCGCAACTGATCAGATTTAATAACAATAAATTAAAGTGAGTCTGGAAAAATGAATGTGCGTCAAATTAAAGAAGAGCACGCATTATTTTCACCTAAAGCATTTATACCTCCGCAGAACGGAAATCAATAATTTGATGAGTGTCAAGGAACCTTAATGTTGCTTAAATGATTTTTACACAGTTATTATTATATTATATATTTGTTTAGTATATGTATATTATTTATTTTATTTAGGTGATAGTCATTTGCTTTCTATCGCTTATTCCTTGGCCAGGACCCAGTGTCTTTAAGATATCATGTTCCAGAGAGAGCGCACGTGTTGTGCGCAAAATTGTCCAATCCAAATGGCTTCCAATTTTAGACAAATATCAGGTAAATGTGTCATTTTAGATTTTATTCATATATATTAATACAATTAAAATGTAGGTGAAAATTCCACTGGAGTGTCCATTTCATCCGATGCGGGACATCTTTGGACCTCAGCAGGCAGCAAAAAAACAGAATCGACCGAGTCAGTGGACTTGCGGATTCTGTGGAAAAAGCTTTTACGAGGAGAAACACCTGGATATGCATTTCGAAGGTCGCCACAAAACAAACATAAACATGGTAAATAATTTCAATACTCATGATTATTTAAAAATAAAATGAATGAATTATTTAAATTTAAATGTACAGGCCGAAGACGCGGTTTGCCTCGCCGACTATTGTGACATTATGAGATGTAAGGTGTTGGTTTCAAAGGACTCTACCCTATCATTTGGTGATAGTGGAATGATGTCTACGGATATTGAGATATGGCGAGAGGCTACAGCTTACAGAACGGCCCTGCAACCAACCGGACCAAGAGATTTAGCCAAATTACCTGCTAGGTAAAATAAAACATAATAAGATATTTATTAAATTCACATTTTCATATAATTTCAATTCTACACAGGAACCATTTTATACCTTCCCTTTTACGATTACAATCAAGTAAACTAGATGAAGATTTGCATACGACCAAACCAACAACAACAACTAATCAACATTGTGATAAATTAGATAAACGCAGTTTAGACGACGACTCGGAATCGACAGATAATAGTAGGTCATTCATAATTGAGTTAAATTAAATCTATATTTAGTATTCTTTGAAGATGTGGCAAATAAACAATCTAACAAGGAAGACGGCGGTGACGATCCTGATGACATTGATGTAAACACAACGTCTGCGTGCGATGGAAATTTAGTGGATTCCGCTTTGCCACCGGTCGACCGAAAACAGCAACGGATTTCAGAACTGCAAAAGATGAAGGCAAATTGTAAATCTGAAGATTTGGAGAAATTGAAGACGCGTTGTGAAATTCTCGTCAGAGATTGTATTGTTGGTCTTTTGGCTCAATTGTCGGATGAGGACTTTAAAAACATGGAAGGTAATCTTAAAATATTTTTTAATATTTTATATAGTATTTTAATTTGTTTTAGATGAACTCAATCGTGCCGTTTGCTGGTATCTGACGTGCGATCGATACTGGGAAGATGGACCCTTAGAGCAACGTCCTTTCCCCTGGGGTCTAGTATTTGTTTTAGTTATGGTTCTTTCGCTGGGCGTCTGCTTTTGCTACTACATAATATGGATCCTATTTGAGTAATTCATAATAATTTCTATACTATTTTATTATAATATAAAATAATAATTTATGTTGTTGTTGTAATTTTGATTCGCAGCTCGGATGAACGTAGTTTACCTTCACTCAGCAGTCAGCACACATCTCGATCCAGTCCAACGCACCAGCAACATCAACATCTGAATGCGATTGCAAAGTCTGGATACCATCCTCAACATCAACACCATCAACAAATGCAAAGTCAACTGAATCATCAGACTCACCTGCATGGGAACACATCCGCCATTCAGCATCAGCCGAGTACCTCGAACTCACAGCAAAATATACACAACGCACAAAATGCATCCGGATTCACCGAGGAGTTCTATGCTCCGCCCGAATTCAATGACCAGGGCCAAAGTGAACATTATATCTATGTCACGTATCCACCTGAACTCAAACGCCGACTCCTAGAAAGGTATGGTAGAGATATATATTTGAAATTACTTAGAAAAGATCCGTTTGACTAGAAGTTTTAATCTGTTTGAATTTTTGTTTTGTGTGTTGATATATTAGTTGGTTAGTTTAGCTTTTTAGAGATTAGACTGTGATTAAACTGATATAAATTAGAAGGGGACCTTTTAACATCGTTATATGTAACGTTTTGGTAAAATTAAAATATAATAAGGGTGATAAAAAGCGGAAAAAGTGACAAATGAAAGGTGCTCATTTAAAATACATTCGCTTCCTTCACAAGGGCATAAATAATTATGTGCCGGTTTTAATTTAAAACTCGAGCCACTGCTCCGAAATCTAGATTCAAGTCTGGTGCTTATTTGAGAGCAGGCGCTACAAAAACTATATCTCTAAGGTCAAGTTTGGAAATTCTTGATATATAGCTACGGTGACCATTCGTACTGTATTTTACAGGACAGTACTGTATTTTAGGACGTTGTACTGTATAATTTCTTTGATTTCTATAACAAATACAGGACATTTTGTATGTTTTGTTCTGCATTTTATAAATGTTACTTATAAATTTAAGAAAAACATTTAATTGTCCTGTATTTTAGCCGAACCCAAATGGTAACCGTATATATAGCATGATGAGGAGTAGCCAAATCACACGGGTATCTTAAAACGTGTGTAAGATTTTTTTCAGTTGTCAAGTGTTCAAGTTGACATATCCCACTTTATTCCATTTGGTAAAATGTGGTAGTTCGTCAATATATCGATTAGAATAGCGGCCTGCCTACTCAATCACTTTAAGGATGTCTTGCCCGAATTTTGTATTCCTACACCCACCGCTTCCTTCTTAACTCCGCCGTTTCTGAAGCGAAAAAAAAAAAATTCCATGGCTGCACATAAAGAAATCGAAAGAATTGGGTTTCAATCTCGTATCTTTAAAATACTAAATATAAAAAAAATCATAAGCAATTAAAAATTAGGAGAAATATTAATACGACATTTGTAAAAAAATAATAATGTTTTGATATATTTTGATATAAAATCCATATATGAAAATCCCGATCCTTTATTTAAATTATATGAAAATTAAATTAATCATTTTTTAACCTATTTTATTTATTTTACTTCAACAGTATATAATACTATTACTACTTGAAATTAAATGATTTTCAGGTTTCTATATGTAAAAGAAACACGGAATTACTTTTCTTAAATTTAATTTTTGAAAATAAAGATTTGCAGAAATTCGAGGAACCTAATGCAGAAACGGGGTTTCTGCGTTAAATCAAGAATTTGATTTCTGTTGTAAATTTTTACATTTTTAATACAAACTATTTTTATTTTTGTTTTGAGAGGTTGAAGTTTATTATTCAATCTCTAAAAAAAAAGTTTTTATTCAGTAATGCATTGTAATTCTATATGCAAGTATTTTATATTTTTGGTACAATTAGTAAATTGTTTTTTATCAACATTTTTATTGCTATATTTTATTCAATAAAAGAAAATTTTCTGGCCACTACTAATCTATACGTATGCCACTAACTTGGTTGGGTAATTTATTAAATCATTTTGAATACTAATTTGGGAATGTTAATTGAACATTGAGCTTGCGCATGCTATTAGTTTTTCCAGATAATAAAATTATTTCATTATCATTTTCAAAAACCTCGGAAACAAACAATTTTTCGCTAAATCCCATAGCTCATTTTCCTACGGACCGTTGGAATTATAACATAGCTATGATTTTAAGGGATGACACCCCACATATGATGTAATTTATTTTCAAATTATATATTTTTTTGGCGGTGACACCCCACAGATGATGAAATTTATGCTCAAATTATGCGTAATTTTTTTTTACCTAATTGAAACTTTTTTCAAATTTACACCGTACGAAAGATGATTTTTATTTTTGAATTATAAAAAAAATATTTTGGTGTGTCAAAATCTGTTTTATATAGATAGATTGTCATTTTTGAAATGTGAAATGATTTCACCTGGAGCGGTCTGACCCTTTTCCCTCTTGCGACGCCATTGTTCCTACCCTGTGCGATATTTCCGAGAACGGGTTCACCGAAAAACTTGTCA
>JAAAKO020015606.1:0-16350 GCA_010015015.2 Bolitophila cinerea
AAAATATGATATAAATTTAAATTTAAACACTCTCTTTCACACTTAAAAAAAATAGTTAAAATTACATTAAATTTGAATAAAAAGTCTTATAATTGTCCAACGAATCAATATGTAAGCAATCGGTTAAGTAATCTAATTATAATGCATCAAAGCATCTATCTCTCTCACACGCTTTATCTTTTTTATGATGAGCGCTAAATTGTGGGCGGCAAATTGTGAGCAGCGAATTGTAGGTTGGCAAATTGTTGGCCAAAAAATTTGGTGAGAAGCAAATTGTACATCGTCAAATTGTGGAACGTGTAATTGTAAGCGGCCAATTGTGGATTGTCAAATTGTGAGTGGCAAATTGTAGAACGTGGAGCAAATTGTAGGTTGGCAAATTGTAGGTTGACAAATTGTTGAAACAAAACATTGTGTGGCGGCAAATTGTGAATCGTGAAATTGTGAATGGAAAATTTTTGAACGTCAAATTGTGGGTGGCAAATTGTGGAACGTCAACTTGTGGGCAGCAAATTGTAAGCATCAAATTTTGGGTGCCAAATTGTGGGTAGCAAATTGCAGGGTGGAAAATTGTTGGCCGAAAAATTATGGGGCGGCAAATTGTGGGCAAAAAATTGTGGACGTCAAATTCTGGGCGGCACATTCTGGGGCGGATAGTGAGCAGCAAATTGTTGGCGGCAAATTGAGGGCGGCAAATTAAGGGCAGCAAATTAAAGGCGGCAAATTGAATGCGAAAAATTGAGAGCGGCAAATTGTGGCGGCAGATTGAGGGCGACAAATTCAGGGCGGCAAATTGAGGGCGACAAATTGAGGGCGACAAATTGAGGGCGGTAAATTGTATGCAGCAAATTTTGGGCGGAACATTATGGGAGATATATTGTGGGCGTCAAACTGTAGGTCGGCAAATTGTGGGCAGCAAATTGCAGCAAATTGCAGCAAATTGCAGGGTGGCAAATTGTTGGCCGAAAAATTATGTGGCAGAAAATTGTTGGCGGCAAAATGAGGGCAGAATATTGTGGGCGGCAAATTCTGGGCGGCACATTTTGGGGCGGAAAGTGAGCAGCAAATTGTTGGTGCCAAATTGTGGACAGCAAATTGTTTGCCGAAAAATTATGTGGCGGCAAATTAAGGGCGGCAAATTGTGGCGGCAAATTGAGGGCGACAAATTCAGGGCGGCAAATTGAGGGCGGAAAATTGAGAACGGAAAATTGAGGGCGGTAAATTGAGGGCGGCAAATTGAGGGCAGCAAATTGAGGGCGGTAAATTGTATGTAGCAAATTCTGGGCGGAAAATTATAGAAGATAAATTGTGGGCGTCAAATGTTGGGCAGCAAATGTTGGGCAGCAAATTGCAGCAAATTGCAGCAAATTGCAAGGTGGCAAATTGTCGCCCTCAATTTGCCGCCAACAATTTTCTGCCACACATTTTTTTATTGGCATATTCTGGGCGGCACATTCTGGGGCGGAAAGTGAGCAGCAAATTGTTGGTGCCAAATTGTGTACAGCAAATTGTTTGCCGAAAAATTATGTGGCGGCAAATTGAGGGTGGAAAATTGTATGCAGCAAATTCTGGGCGGAAAATTATGGGAGATATATTGTGGGCGTCAAACTGCAGGGCGCCAAATTGTGGGCAGCAAATTGCAGGGTGGCAAATTGTTGGCCGAAAAATTGTGGGGCGGCAAATTACGGATCGTCAAATTGTGAGTGGCAAATCGTGGAACTTCAAATTGTCGCAAATTGCCCAGTAATCAATTTGAAGCCGCAAGTATACTCTCCAGTGTATATCGTGGATACTGTGTCCCGCGGATGCTAATATGTCGAAATCGTATACACAGTCCTTTTCGCGCGTATATACTTGTCCAGTCACGCGATTGTTTTTTGGTTCAGGAATCAGGAGTATACAATAAGACAATATAGGCTCCGCAAATTGTTTGTTGGGTTGTTGGCCGAATAAATATGGGCGGCAAATTGTGTTGCGGAAAGTGGGCAGCAAATTGTGGGCAGAAAACTGTAGGGTTGCAAATTGTTGGCCGAAAATTGGTGGGGCGCCAATTTGCAGTTACATAATTATGGGCGGCAAATTGTAAGCGGCAAATTGTGGGCAGCAAATTGTGATGCGGCAAATTGTGAGCAGGAAATTTTGGGCAGCACATTGTGAGCATCAAATTGTGAGCATCAAATTGTGAGCAAAATATTTTAGGGTGGCAAATTGTTGGCCGAAAAATGATTTTGTAGTAAAGACCGCGGTAAACGTCTTGCCGAACCCATTTTTGTTGTTATATTTTGTAGTACTGTAAACGCCGCTTTAAAGTTGAGTTCAGAGCATTGAACGCGAACCGTAGTACCAGTAGTAAGAGCTATCGAGTCGAATCGAGTCAAATCGAGTGAGTTTTCTTACGCCAGTCCAAAATATCAGTTGCATGTGTGAGAATAAAAATTTACGGGCGTAAGTAAACTCACTCGATTTGACTCGATTCGACTCGATTGTTTTTACAGACTTCCACTACAGATACGAGTGCAGCGCTAGTGGCAAAAAGGGACAGTAAGAACTGTCAGCGAAAAGCAAGCGATTTTTGGGAGTGGAGGCTGCCATCTTGACGTTTGAGAGGATGGTGGGTTTAGGTGCGGAAAAAGAGTTTTAGAGGATCGATTCAACCACCAAGTGGCGACGAAGAAAGACGTGCCTCGAGATCCAAATCTCGAGACGTCCCGCCTTGGTGGTGTACAAGCAAAAAGAAGACCACGGACTCTTTGTGGGAGTTACGATCTTGGTGGCCGCAACGAGCATCGGCCATATTGCCGACATCCGAGGAGTCATCTAACGTGAACCAGGGCGGATGAAAGCAATACATAAGTATCCCGGACAGCGAGGTATACTGACATCTTTTTTGAGTGTTCTGAGTGAAGTCGGGTTATGAATGCCCAAAATTTTGGTTGTTAAAGAAAGAAAAAAACGACAGTTCGCGTATATAGATCACCCGCTCATGATCTGTCACGAATAGCAGTTTTAATTAGGTATAAAGTCTTTTGTGTAATCCTTTGGCCAAAGAAATATATTTATTTATTAAATATAGGGTATTTAATAATCAGAACAATCATAGATGACAGCTGTCAAATTTCAGAGCTGCCGCTTGCCCAGAGAAAATTTCGCAAAATTTATATCGGGCACTCTTATTGGGACACCCTTTATATGTAAACTGTAAAAAAATCTATTCGGACATTGTGTAATCTCATTGTTGAATCGGCTGTGTACTCAATAAGTAACGTAAATTTCAGAACGCACGCTGCGTACATACGCATTGGAGCGCGGAGATCAGTGTAAGTATCGGGATCAGACGTCTGTTTTTTGGTCGTTCGTATCATTTTTGTTGTAAGACGTAAAAGAAACGTAACCTCAATCTTTGTGGTAAGTTCCGCTGTATGCCCACGGAAGTTTAGTGCGTGCGATTTGGGGGAACTTGGTCTCAGACTCAATCTAAACCCACGGCCAAGCTCATTGCTCTGTACTGAGTCTAGACCAGGCAAACTTACGGGCTGGCGGTGGTAGGAGTTAGGCTTCTACTTGGCGCTAAAGTCGCCAGCACCGAGACAGGCCGCTTACTCGGGTTAGGACACATCCTGTGGTGGATGATTTGAGTCGTTTCGAAATATTAAAAACCCGTACACTACATTGCAGCAAATTGTGAGCATCAAATTGTGTGGTGGCAAATTGTTGGCCGATCAATTGTGGGGCGGCAAATTGAGAGCCGAAAAATTGTGTGGTGGCAAATTTTGGGTGGCATATTTGGGCTGGAAATTGTGGGCATTAAATTGTTAGCAGAAAATTGTCGTCAGCAAATTGTGGGCAGCAAATTGTGGATAGCCAATTGTAGGAAACAAATTGTGGGCAGCAAATTGTGGGCAGCAAGTGGTAGGGTGGCCAATTGTTGGTTGAAAATTTGTGGGCAGCAAATTGTGGGACGAAAATTTTCGGGCAGAAAATTGTGAACGTCAAATTGTGTGACAAAAAATTGTATGCGGAAAATTGTGAGCAGGAAATTTTGGGCGGCAAATTGTGAGCAGATTATGATAGGGTGACAATTTGTGGGCAGCAAATTGTGGGGCAGCAAATTGTGAAACGAAAATTTTCGGGCAGAAAATTGTGATTGGCAAATTGTGTGACAAAAAATTGTATGCGGAAAATTGTGAGCAGGAAATTTTGGGCGGCAAATTGTGAGCATTATTCTATAGGCAAATAAGTGTTTGCGACAAATTGTGAGCAGATTATGATAGGGTGACAAATTTTGGGGCTGCAAATTGAATTATTCGGATGATATCTCTTTCTTGTTGCCGAGCAACTCTCATCAATTAAAAGAAATTATCAATAAAACGTTAATTTAGCCAAATGAATCCAAAACGGGTTTACAATTAAGATTAATCTTTTTTAAACCATGTTATGAGTCACCTCCTTTCAATTTCGTTTTTTTTGAAGATGGCCTGTGTCGACAGTACATTTGATTGTACTTTGAGGTTATAATCAGTGTCAGTGTCAGTATATATATATGTATACTATTTACAAAAATATAACAATACAATTATATCAAAAACTGCATCCTAGTATATTCAAATACATACAACATTTATCTATCACACGTGCGCTTCGTCCTTTGGTTTCGGTATGTGTGTGTGAATTGTTTAAAAGTCCTTCGGCGAGCCAAAAACGGTTGCACAGATATGATACGGCACACACGCGCGCCTGTTTACTTAGTCCATTAGTGTGAAATGAGAATGAGTTTTTCTGTCGAGCTGTGTGTTGTTGTTGTTGTTTTAAAACTAACAAAAAGTATGCATTTTTGTTGTTGGGATAAGCGAGTTAAGTGCAATACAACGCTCAACATATTTTTAAAGTATATTATGCGAGCGCATACAGCAAACACAATTATAAAACGCCAACGAGTGACGCCAAATTAAAGATACGAATCTCGTTGGACCAATAAAGGATGTGCGCCTAAAATGTGAATATATATATATATATATATATATATATATATATTTGTACATATACGATTACATTGTACGTATATTAAACGTACTTACATATTATTGAGATGTGTTTGTCTGTTTCTTTTTGTTTTCGCTTCGAATTTGTTTTTGAGAGTGTATGTGTGTGTGTATATGAGAACGGGCCCACGATGGCATTTTATTTACGATGTGCACTTAACGAAGAGCATGCGATGATTCATACGATTTATACTCGTATTTCCGAATATTTTCAGTTTTCTCATTGGACTTTATTACGAGACGCGGTTCGCGTATATGAAACGAGTAAATTATAGGTATATAACATTATTATACTACTTAGAATTATCACATATTCGCACGGGAAGTTGTTTTTCTTTCGGTTTATGAATTGCGTTTCCGTACTGTTAAATATTTAATAAAAAATCTAGACATTACCGAAGGTGGTGTTCTCTTAAAATCTGTTTGTCAAGACAAGTACGCTGCGAGGTTCCAGCAATCATTTGAAGTATGCTTTTATCTTAAAACTGATCTTGTCCAATTTGATTTGAATTTTACGGTGGTATGACGTAAGGCCCACGGACATAAAGTCCAGCGGGTTTATGTCGGTTTAAATCGGACATAAAGCCCACGGGCCTTATGTCCGAAACAAAACGAACATAAAGCATATGGGTCTTAAGTCCGTTTTGACATGGGTCTTATGTCTGTTTCAACCAGGGCCTTATTTAGAAAATTCAGAAAAAAAATAAAATTAAAATTAACAAGAAACTAAAAATATTATTAAAATGTAATTTACCAGGGAATGGATAGAAAGTAATCAAAGCTCAGGCAATATGGCTCAAAAAGCGGGATTTTTGTCTATAGTTGGCCAACATGTTTTTTCCATTCAAACGAACATAACTCATGACAATTTTATACATTCAAACAGACATTAGATCCTTGGGCTTAATGTCCGTTTCAACAAGACATTAATCCCATGGTCCTTATATCCGTGGGCCTTATGTCATTTCACCGATTTTTACAATTAATATTAATATTCAGGAGGTCTTGAAATCTACCTCGCATTAGTAGATGGCAATTCTATGACAATTCCACATTAACGATAATTCCCTAAAAACAAACAAATTAAAAACAAAAATGTTTTATCCGATTTTTTTAAAATCTCTGTTTCATGAATCTGTGCTCTGAAGATTTGCACTCATGAAAAATATAGGTGCTCTAGATTACCCGCAGAGGTCTCTATTCGGACCCATTGAGCTTCCTCCGATCTTGTTAGGATCTTATAGTCTGAGCTGTAAATACCTCTTTGTGGCTAATGCCACTGCCTAAGATCCTGTGAATTGCTGTTAGACTCTAGGATTAACTTTATCTCTACCGAAGAGTTCAAAATCCTCAAAATTTTGGCTTGGATTACTCTTGGCCGATTTGTACTGATGCATATACCTTATGTTGGGTGTGATAACATATTAGCCCATCGTTGTTTATTGGATTGGCCACCGTTGTAGCTGATTTCAAAAATCCTTTGACCCTGGTGTTTGGAATAGTCCGGCTGCAAAAACCTTGCAGAAACCACCCTTCGTTTTCTCCTTCCTTCTAACAGTCCATTTTGTGCCCAGAGTCCAGGATTCATTCTCTCCAATCTTACTTGTGCCCTGTCGTTTGGTATGTCCTGTTCTCGAGGAATATTGATTAGGTTTGTCCTAGACGAAGGAATATCGTCCAGTTTATCCACAGCCGGCGTCCACGAGCAACAACTTTGATTGTGAATCAATCTTTTGATCTGTAACTTTCTGCCCCCCGTTCAAGTGCGAGGCGTGGTGAGGTTTCAAGGGACAAAAGGAGAGTCCGAATCAATGACAGAATCTATATGTAGCTTCAATCAGATGCTTGAGAATGCTATCCGACTGTTGTGGACTTGTATTCCAAACCGGGTTATCCATATTTGTGATGGCAATACAGAACTCACCAGTAACATCTTATGGAAAACTAGAGTAGGGCTGGTTTTGTGAGTACCCTTCCTCTTTTTCGCCACTCTTTCTTGTGTAGAAGAGGTGTCATCGGGGACTCTCCTCTTAATGGACTCTGTCAGATAGAGTGTTCCGAGAGTTGTATTTTAGTTATGGCTTACCATCCTTGCTCTCTTTCCATTTCACGTCGTCTCTATTTCATTTCTTGCCACTATCGTAATTTTATCCTTATCGAACTATGGGTACTACCAACATTAAGATGAGCTTGTTTTTGGTAGCGAGCTACCAAACTGGCTCTCTTCTGTCTACATACCATCGGTTTGGATCGTATACTGATACCTTTATCTTTCGATCCAAAAGACGTTGGGTGGATGGATAATGGCAACTACTGCTAGGGTTGATGACCACTTCCTGACTGTTTTTCTCTATTCTCGCCTGTTTCTTGGCCTTTCGTGTTGCCTTAGCGCGACTGAGGAATTTTGTTTCAATTTTTCATGCTAGTCCTGCCCTTCAGCTTCTTTCCTGAGCCAAAGAATGCTTGGAAATCTGGGCCCACCCCCGTCTATCACAGATTTGCTCACCGACTTCGCCTAGCTCGACGCAATTATATCCTGCAAATGGTGCAGCAACGAATCGGGGCGATTTCTTCGCACTGGCTGTACTAATCGAGCTTCTCAACGCGTGCGACCTGAAAGTGATAAAAACAGGATTGATTGGTCCAGCTGTAGCTGTAAGGGCTGAAAATCTCCAACTTGGTCAGCAAAGTCAGACTCTATATTTTATAAATAACATTTAAGCGTATATTATATAAGAACCTACCTCAACCTTGTTTCCAGTTATGATTATGGAAGAATTTGAGATATAACTCTTAGATTTGATGCTAATCTGGTCGACAGTGTGTGAATCGAGAATTGACCCACTGTCCATCTTATTTCAACGCGCGGTTGTTACATAACCTGAACTGGAATTCTGTCTGGCGTTGTCGTAAAAAAATACGACAAGAACAACGAATTCCGCTCTGATGACAGCTGAATTAAGCAACATTTGCTTTCGTGCGTCGCTTTAAACTCTTTGCAATGCGTTTGTAACGCGCTAGCAATGCGGCAGAGAGAGAGAGAGCGGAAATTATTATTGACAACCTCGTGAGCAGTTGACTGAGATGTTTTTATTGAAAAAATGACAGAACCGGAGTCCTGATCGACATAGATTAAGTCCTTTTTTACGATAAGATATAAGCCCAACGCATATAAGAATTGATTAAGCGGTATCAGTAGTGCAAAATGTCATAGTCAACTGCTCACGAGGTTGTGACCAACAAATTTCGCTCTCTCTGCCGCATCGCTCGTGCGTTAAAGCACCGACAAACGCATTGCAAAGAGCGCTGCTGCCGCGTCGAAACAGAGTTGAAGTTGCGTTTAAAACGACGCACGATAGCAAACGCTGCTGATGTCAGCTGTCATCAGAGAGGAGTTCGTTGTTCTAATCATTTCTTATGACTACTTCAGACAAAATTCCAGTACTGATTGACATTGATTCTGTCCTTTTTTACGATTAGAAATAAGCCCAACGCATAGGAATTGAGTGATCTGCATCATTGAAGCAAGACGTCATAGAGTCCGGTTATACGATTGCGTTTTAACGCGCCCTTACGTCAGTGAGATGATTTGATTGGTGTATGTGAGAAACTGGTTTTGTTGTGCATTTGTGTCGCTTGAAGTTGAGCTCTTTCGACTTCAACGCGTAAACGCGTAGAAACGTCAAACAAAAACGCGTAGTGCGTTCAAATGGTAGCGACACGACGCGCGTACATTCTTGAATGTGATTGGGCCACTCACTGACGTAAGAGCTCGTTACTGTCCACAAGGTTGTGACTTTAAATGTCCGCTCCCTCTGCCGCAAACGTTTCTGATTTCAACTGTCATCAGAGCGGAATTCGTTGTTCATTAGTCGTTTTTTTTAAATACCCTTAGAAATGCCCTTAATAAATCTAAATACGAGAATGCAAAGCAAATAGGGAGTATTTATAGTAAGAGTATTTATTTATATGTAAATTTATGAAAATGTACAACTATTATCCAACAATAATTTCTATTATAAAATAGGGTTAGGAAATCACGCTTGAAAGGCTATGCGTCTAGTTATCAAAAAAAAATTAAAACTCAATGTGACAATGACGCGCATAAATTAGGCGGTATTAAGGTGGGTGGACAGAGAGGACATTGTCGCAAATACATACATATACTTTATATATATATATATATACATACATAAATTCACGCTTGTGGGCATGTTGTGTGAATACGGTATTATTCCGCTCGTATTTCCGCTGTTTTTTATGACATTCGTCGTCCGTCGCTTTGCGTTAGTGAGCCGGCCGCATTTCCACTAAACATATATATATATATATGTGTGTGTAATGGTATATGCAATATGTGTATAGGTATTTCCGCGAGCCTACTATATCTTATCGGCGGGCGTCCGAATGGCTTGGCGTCGTCGGTCGTATCGGTGGCGGACGATGGCATAAATACGGCTCAGCGACTCCGGAACGGGCTAGACGAGATTATTGATTTTAGAGTGTTAAATGTGTGTTTATTTACCGAGCACTCTGACACAACAATAAAATTCTATATGCGCGTATTTATGTATGTGTAAAATTATATAGGATTTCGGAAATGTCTTAATTTTTCATTGCGTTCTTTATTTTATGTGGCGGCTTAGCAAAAAAACGCATGCGCGCGATGCACGCAAGACGCTTAAGCGCATAAAGTCTTCTTCACGTTACATCAGAGACGCGCACACGCGTGTGGGAATTAAAATAAACAACGTGCCAATGAAATGTACGTTAGCCAACGGCTGGAAGCGTGCGTCTGTCTATCTCCATATGAACCGTCGAAATTTGTGGCGGCAGCATTTTATCATCAACGGCACAGCCGATGGCGTGCGATGCGGCGGTGGCAGCGGCGCTACGCAAGCATATTATATGCTGCGTGTTATACATACATGTAATTTAGCATAAATACAAGACGTGTTTGTTTAACTAAATCTGGAGCCGCATTATGTGGGGCAAAGGGCTCATATATACAATTACATGTTTATGCGCACAGATCACTTATATCGTTATCGAATGTGGCCAACGTCTCACATGTTACACTTATACTTCGTTTTTAGGCTCATAGAAAACATAATAAATATACATACTTGGCAACTCACGTTTAAAGTGATGTATGAAATAAAATATACGACAATTTTCAATAATAATCGCAGTTATTGAGTCTGCGCGTTGGCCAACTTTTTTTGAGTTGCCAAACGCGATTGTCATCATATTAAAAACGGCTGTCAACGCGCATGGCAACGCGTTGCTTATTTTAGGAGGCTGAACTCGAAAAATGCGTTGACGAACCTAATTTATGCGGCAACTGTGGAAACACAAAATGTGCGTTGCATACGCTGGCATCGATTGTCAAATTACGTTTTGTCCTCTTTGTCAACTCTAGTGAACCATTTTTGAAAAGGCCTTCTTATTTTTAATCAGTTTCTCGTTTTCAAATAAAAAAACTTTAAATTCTTATAAAGAATATATTATGAATAGTATTATATAAATTTTTTTTTTATTCTTTATTGCAAGTGTATTTATACACTCAGTGGTTTTAGTTCACAATATCGTTTTACTCGCTTGCTGCAAAGAAACAAGTTGAAAATGTATTTTTTTTAACGAACAATGAAATTGTCATGCAGCAGAACAATTGCTCTCCATAGATATGGACAATCCTGTTGCCAACGCTTTGAAACGCTGGCTACTGACGCGTTGAGAGCGATTGCAAGCCGTTTCCAATGCAAATTTAGTAAAATATTTGTTATCCATTTGGAGTTGAATGTTTTGTTTTTTTTTTAGTAGAATATTTTTATGCAATGAAAATGTTTTGTTATAATTTATAATTTTCACTCTTAGCATTACCCAGGATCAACGACGAGGACGTGATTCTTTTTTAATGTTACAAAACATTTTTTTTAAGTTTTTTTAATTTTTATTTTATTAAAATATTTTGTTTGATTTTTTTTTTTAGTAGAATATTTTTTATTCAATTAAAATGTTTTTTTTTTGCATTTTTTTTTATTTGTAGAATATTTTTTATACAAGCTAAATGTTCGTTTGAACTTTTTTTTAAATTTGGTTTGTATTTATGTTTTTTGTTTTTATTTTTTTAGTAGATTATTTTTTATACAAGATACATTTTTGGTTTGAAACCGTTTTTTTAGTTTTTGTGTTTTTTAATATATGTTTTACTTATTTTATACAACAGAAATTTTGGTATATTTTGGAGGTTTTATTAATAAACTCAAAAAACATTTTTAGCGTTCGATTTTAAACTAAAATTCTGACCTGAAAAACAAATCTGTTAGAAACTAAAAAAAACACAATGTTTACCATTTAACCCTTATAAAATAAAAATTAAACAAAAAATTAAATTAAAAAAGTATGCAGTTATGTTTTATTTTAATCATTTAATGGAATGCTGTTTTTCCTTAAAACAAAAAATATATAACTTTTACACACCTTTCTCAAAGGGATTCACCAGACCGACCTACCTGAAGCCTGATTCGTACTCAGTGGCTAATTTCCTACAATATTGGATACTCATTTTTTGTGTTTCTTAAAAACTGATTGTGCCAAATATATACATATAAAGAATCTTTACACTTTTTAATTTTTTTTAAAATACTTTTTTATTCTGAATATACATAGTTCAATATTTTATTTAAAAAATATATTTTTTAAGATTAATTCATTCAAGTTTTTTTTTTCAATTTCAAAAATAAATAATAATATAATAATTTATTAAAAATATTTTAATATATCAATATATTAAAAATATATTAATAGTATTTTAAAAGTACGAATTAGTTGGTAATGTTATATTTTTTAGGAAGAAATATGTATTTTTAAGGGCAAATATTACCGTTTTTTAGGCGAATGGTCGTTTATCCGAATGGACATTAAGCCGAATGTCCATTTAGCCGAATAACCGTTTAGCAAAATAGACGTTTGGCCGAATGTATTTTTTTAACACACCACATTTAATTAGAGTCAAATAGCCGTTTAGCCGAATGGCCTTTTCGCCGGATGGACAAAATAGCCGAATAAAAGCCGTTTAGACAAATGAGCACTTTAGCTGAATAGCCGATTACCCGAATAGCCGTTTAGTCAAATGGCCATTTAGCCGAATGGATTTTTTTTAGCACACCACATTGAAAAATACCTTGTGATAGAATTGGTGGTCATAATTTCGATCCAATAAATAACAATACCATTCAATATTAAAAGTTTCATTTGAAAAATTTAAAGAGAACACAACAGATACTTGTTACTCTTTCATTGCTGATTTTACTGGTGTAAAATCGTTCATTTCAGGTCTTAAAAATGACTATAACTTGAGTGTCTTTCGAGTGCCCATCCATTTTTTTTAAATGTATTAAAATGTCCTTTTTGAGATTTTTTTAAAATGATGATGGTCTTCTAGGTGAAAAATCAAAGTTACACAAAAAAAAAATCCAATCCAAAACGTATCGTTTTTGCCAAAAATAACGGTTTTCATTTAATCGGTTGAGTTTTGACAAATTTTTAGGCTTTTAGTCTTTTTGGCATATTTTATTTTTCGCAAAATGGCTAAAATTGACAATATTTTAGCAACATTTTAGAACCAAAGTCCGGATTTCTACTTTTTGTGGTCGATTAAAAATTAAATGGCAGCTTTAGTTTTATAACCTTTTTTTATCATTTTTTAACTGCACTTGGTATACATGACATTCGATAGATTTTTTGACACATTTTTAACCCACTTACACTTAATTGATCCAGCTTAAACATAAAACATAGACTCGTTTGCACACGACTTATAAAAAATAAAAAATATACAAAAAAAAGATACTTTTTTTAATAAATATATATTTTTTTAATACGAGTATGTACTAAATATATTTCAAAATGCGTATAAAATCACATATGTATATTTTTCACATGTCCTGTCCTTTTTATCACCTTTTTAGGTACTTATTTCGCCAATTTATATCACCTAAACATCCGGGCTAGCTATAAACTATAAGTCTGTAGATTTAACAATGGACAATAAAACGTCGTTAAACTCATTGCCTTATAATCGTATACATTCTAAAATTGGATCACTTGTCAAACAAGTTACTATATTATATTTTTAAACAGTCATTCTGGTAATTCACAGAAAACTCTCTGCCTTCATGACTCAACTCACCACAAACTTATCAATAATTATATAGAATGTCAAAAATAAAACCGCATTCGTCTTTTACTTCGAATCACAATAGCTATTCTAATGTGAATATTATAATATAAATGAAGTCTTTAATTAAGAAAGTTCAGTCATTTGTAAATTAGGTTCTGAAAAAAAAACTTAACGAGTTCAACCACAAAAAAAAATGTATAAGATGACTCAAAATGCAATCATTCATGCACTCCAATGATTTAATGGAAACATTGGTCATTCACATATTTGGAGTATGGTATATTATAATATATATATTTTACTATAGAGTGCAATGACCTGATTCAACGCTTGTATAATGTATATACATTAGACATAGACATTTATTTTTGATACAGGAAACACAATTTCGGAATCACATGAATGTGTTTGTCAGTGCGATAATAAACCTATCAACGGCGTTTTTATCTTGGCACCTCTAAACTACTTGGCACCTTGGCACATTGGCTTAGCCTATATAATTTGTCAAGTATATATAAACATAGATATTGTTGTGCGTGTGTTATAACATGATATAATATACCAATTTTTATTTTTATAAAATTTGTATAATATAATAGAGTCTACCTAATTCTATTGTATATATATTGCATATGGGATTCCGGTGAAATTCTGTTACCTGCACTAATTGAGCGTTGAGGAGCTAGACATGTAATGATGCATGATTAATGGTTTTTGGGCAATCCATTCTAACTTTAAACCAAACCAAAAATCGATCACCAATTAATCATGGGAATCGATCGTCAGAGCCCATTTGATATATATCATCAGCAGGGCAACCCAAAATAATCTATAAAAACCTGTTTTATGCACATAAAATATTAGCTATAAACGCTAATACTTGCCCTTAAAATTGCATAATTTCTAAATAATAATTTCCTAAAAAATATAACCAACTAATTCGTACTTTTAAAACACTATTCATATATTTTTTTGAATTTAAAAATCTTTAATTCAAAATCTTGAAAAAAAAAAATTTGTATAAAAAAATCTTGGAAAAGAAAATTTTGAAAATAACAGATTTGTTTTTCAGGTCAGAATTTTTGGTTAAAATCGAACGCAAAAAAATGTTGACCTTATAAAAAAATATTGCATTCTATTTTACAATCTAAAACGCCATAAGCTGAACATCGATATTTTTTATTTAATTATTTCGTCCTGTTTATTATTTTTAAATTATAAACTCCAAAAAATAATAATCTGATGTAAAAGTTAAAAAAATATATTAAAAAATACAACAACAAAAAACACAAAAACTAAAAAACGTTTGCCGAAAAATGTTGTTTTTACGGAGTTAATAGAGAAAAAAGCCCATAATTTTGTAAAATCTCAAACGATTTTAAATTGTTTGGTATCATTGGAAATGAAATTTATCGTACTTAATTAAAAATAAATAGAAAACCGTTATTTTTTGCGAAAACGATATTTTTTAAATTGGATTTAGGACCTATAGAAGACTGTCATCATTTAAAAAAAATAATTCTTGCAGAAAGGACATATAGGTATTTACATTTCAAACACAAAAATGAATGAATGCTCGAAGGGCACTCAAGTTATAGCCATTTTTGTAATATCTCAAATGACAGTTTTTACGCCAGTAATGCATTCTGAAAAACGTCGATCTTGAATGGTTTTATCATTTATTGGAACGAAACTATGACCACCAAACCCATCATAAGGCCTTTTCCATGTTGTGTGCCGAAAAAATGCCATTAGACTAAACGGCCATTCGACTAAACGGCCATTCGGCTAAACGTTCATTCGGCTAAAAGCCTATTCGTTAAAACGGCCATTCGGCTAAACGGCCATTCGGCTAAACGGACATTCGGTCAAATGGCACATTTGGCTGAATGTCCGTTTCAATCGCTTAGGGAATCTCACTCTTGGTTATTATCGGCACAGTGAATAAATCTCATTATTTGTGTAAATCTGCCTCTTCGCATTAAATCAACGACAAAATAATTCCCCATGTCCAGAGCAGATTCCCAGTACATCTTTTTATCCTGGCAGTATATTGTATCCAGAATTCCAACAAAGCATTTTAATTGGTTTTTTTATACATGGTACTTTTTAGCTCATCCTTGCTGCGACGATGTATGTAATCGAGATATTTAAGCGTAAGCACTGCTTTACTTCTTACAATCCTTACATAACGTAAGGACAATCCTAAACTTTTTTTTGACGTTGGTCGTGTTTTTACAAAAGACCTGGCGACATCTGCTTGTATATAGACAATTCAGTAGGTGATTTTGCCGTGCAAAAGGTTAAGCAGTTATGATTTTAAGATATTTTGTTGTGTAGTTCATATTAAAAAATCTATAAGACCTTTGTAGGGGTGAGCTAAATACGCCATAGTTTATTAAAGGTACAAGAAAGATTTAAAAAAAAGTATTTCTCAACGTTTTTTATTGTAGGCCATATATCTATGTCCAGATTCTCATTCCTGGTATTGATGGCCCGGGTCCGTCGCTGTTAATGATTTATCATGGTGATCGTTTTCAATATTTTCTTCCAAAGGTTGTCTGGTGCTCTAGAGGTCTGCGCGGGCCTAATTTTGGCAACACGATCAAACCAGAGACCGCTTTTCAATTCGACTCAACCTGCAAGATTTTTTCCCGTTAACCTGACCTGATGCATAAAATATCCGACGACACGACCCGACTTGCAAAAACCCAAAAGAGATCTTTGAAATATATTATAAATCAGCTCGCGAAAGCCGTTTGCTTTTACGGAAATAATCCCCCTGAGCTGTTCTCAACATCCAACCTGTCTTGCGTTTTTTGTTTACCGACCCGCCAAATGTGCATGCCTAAAAATTGACTCTTCCTTTATTTTCTGTCATTATTCGAAATTGTCTTTCATTTTGTCTTGTTTGTCACTGGCCCATTGTAGCCATGCTCTTGGTCACGCTTAAAGAAACGCCGTGTTTCGTTGTATTGCACTTTATTGTAAATTGAATACACTTAACCTAACCTAATATAACGTTCACTATATATCTATATTACCCTGGGTGCCTTTGCACAGCTTAGCGCTACTGACCTTAAACTGGAAACTGGAAACTGGTGGGAAGCTCGCGATCTCAGGAGC
>JAAAKO020015617.1:0-16349 GCA_010015015.2 Bolitophila cinerea
TATATATATAGATAGATAAATAAAGTGTTTGAAACGATAAAAAAAATCGAAAAAACTATTAATGAAACCAGTGCCAGTATTCTATGAACATTTAACGATAATTTCTCTATTTTGAAAGGTATTTGTTTGGAAACTGTTGAATTTGTAGATAATATAGTAAATAAAATTATCTAAGTGATCACAGAATAGCACATCAGGTAAACAACAAATAATTAAGTAAAAAATATTGTACGTATATTCATTTTTTTATTGTTAATAAAAGTAGCAAATTGCTTAATATTAAACATGTTCATATCCATAAATTGAATATAAAACAGAATAAAATGTAATTACTATAAAAAAGCTATATTTGTTTATTTAATTTTAATATATATTAAAAAAAAATTAAACTTTATTTGATTTGTAATAGTTATATTAAATATAAATTAAAAAAATAGAATCTTTTCAAAAATGATTTACTACAAAATATGAATCACTCGATTAAATTCATTGTTTTCAAAGGTAAATCTTTGCAAAGAATACGAGAATACGAGCGAAATTACAAACCTCGAAGTCAAAGGCGCAACTGTCAACTGTTTACAAACTAGAAATTAGAATATTTTTTCCTTGAAAAATCAATTACTTGAAATTCTTTAAAACTTCAGCAAAATGTACATTGAAAACGCAGTTTTAGTGATTTATTCTAATAAATAAAGATACTGACTGCTAGAATAAATTCAATATTGTTACAAAACATTGAGATTTCTGTTAGAACTTTTGTTCTTTTGCTTTTTTATACTGGCATTTTGTTGTGATTATATCTGACTTTTGTTTAGTGAAACGTTTGTTGGATTTAATCTAAAAATCTAGATAAAAGTTTTTAAAAAGTTCAACTCTTTAGCTATGGGTAAGATGCAAAATATAAGATACATGTAAATATTTATTTAAACTTATGCAGACACCGACACTGACAACAAAAATGTTTTGAACCTATCAAAACAATGTTTGAAGAAAGTTCCTAAACAGGACGATGCTCAGAACGTACAAGTATTAATTTTGGATGAAAATGAGCTGCAAAAGATCGACAACATTGACTCGTATCTTCGCATAGAAAAGGTCTATTCTAGACATTTTAATGTGAATTATTTAACATTATTATTATTTAATATGTTTTTCAGCTCTCATTATGCAAAAATCAATTGCTGCGTATGTACGGTGTATGCCGCCTACATTGTCTGAAGGAATTGCACCTGGCTTACAATGGCATTCTAACAATTGAAGGACTAAAAGAGCTCGTCCAGCTTACGCACTTAAACCTTGAAGGCAATAACATTAAAGCGATTGAACATTTAAATACTAACATTAAACTAGAGTATCTGAACTTGTCAGAGAATAGTGTCGGAAACATTTCAGATATATCCTATTTAAAGTGTTTAAAAGTAAGAATAGAATAGTTTATTTTTATTATATATAATAAGTGCATGTCAAATGAATTAATTGTTTTTTTAATCTTTTGTAGTACATTTACTTCTAGAAAATTAGTTGCATTGTTAACTATAATCACTCTAATTTTAATAAGTATTCGTATTTTTTTATATCCACAATAATAGATTTGGTTAACTTGCAGGAACTACTTTTGAATGGTAATCGCTTGACACATTTGAGACAGTGTGAAAAGTATTTGCCTATATCTCTGGACACACTTAACTTGTCTAAAAACGGGATAACAGATCTGAATGAAATTTGTTCACTTAGCCATCTTGTAAATTTACGCAGTGTATTTGTAGCGGAAAATCCATGTGTGCAATTGATCGGAAATGTGGTGTTAGTCTTGTTTATATAGTATAATTATAGTATTTTATTATTTACAATTATGTTCCAGTGGATTCGACTATCGTCCGTTCGTATTAAATTGGTGTATGAGTGTTAAGCTGATAGACGGGTTTGTCGTAAATCCCATCGAAAGCCTAAAAGCAGAGTGGCTTTACAGTCAAGGACGTGGTCGTCAATTTCGTGTTGGTGAACAAGCTGCATTAGTGCGTTACCTTAGTTCGGTTTGCTCTTTGTCCGGTGAAGTTCTCGAAGATGAAAATGAACGTAAGTTACGGTTAATACTTAGTAAGGCCCAGCAGCATCAACGACAACTTCAAGAAGAGATTTCAGGTAGTTTGAATACTTATTTTGTTTTTATTATTATTAAATTATGTGTTATTATTTTAACAGAGAATATAAACTCGTCAGGAAGTAATTCACCATCGTCTTCAAGACGAAAAGCACAATCGAGTCGAATTCAGTCACCAAGGTGTAAGTGTAATAGTATTTACCAAAACCCAATTTAAATATCGATTGCATACATATACATGTTATAATTAAATTATTATGAGGGTTTTCTTTCTACAACATAAAACGAATAGAATAAATTACTTTGTTTTTGAAGCTTAAATATAATGGAACTAATTGTACAAACGAAAATGTTTCTAGTTTCTCGCCTCGGTCGTCAAGGTTCACCAGACTCGATGTCGAGTAGCTATCACGGAAACACGTCTGCGTGCTCGCTAACCTCTCAACAAACGGATGTCAACAACAGCAATCTAATACAGATGACAACATCTTTAATTGCAAACATTAAGAACGAGAATGTGATGGCTCAAAGCCTTGATCCAAGTATTTTGTGTGGAAAGAACAACCCAGCAACATCTTTACATGATTTAACCGTACGAAGTGCAAACATGGCAGCCAATAATCAGATAAATGGTAAAATAAAAATAAATATATTTTAAGCTTGATTTTTATTTTTATTATCTGTTTAGATAATCGTCAGAATTGCCCTCTGGCAGCTGCTTCAAAAATGGTTCCCGTGCCGGAATCCCTAATGAGCCCTGATTGTGCTCCAATTAGTACCGTATCACCACGTTCAAGCATAATGCAGACATCTGTATACACTCCTGTCGCAATTGTTAAGAACAACAAACCCAAAGGTTCTTTATATTCATATTTGGCATGTCTTATTATTAAACATCTAAACATATTTTTATTAACAGATAACAAACTCAGCTCGCCAAAGGTCAGCCGACACTCAATGCCAAGAAGACCTGAAAAGTCTCCTAACCCGTCCCGAAAAACTACACAGAATTTGGTCACGGCTTTACGCATTAACAATTCGCAAGAGACACATACGAGGCCAAAAACAGTGTCCGCACTTGGTAACAGCTCGATAACGAATTCAAACAGCGGAATTTACGCAACACCGTTCGAAGGTTCGAGTGCGGCCGTTAGCAGTGACGAGGACAGTGATCATATAAATGTAGATAAATTAAAAACTATTCGTAACAAGGCGGCTCAAAGGTATAGTCATTATAAGTGTGGAATGTAGAATATTGAAAGAAACTAAGATTTATTTTATACTAATGTAGATCACAGCATAGAGACAGTGTAGACAATGGATCCTCTGTGAGCAGTACTAACAAAACCATGGAGAATTCTGTCATTATCATTCAAAAAATATGGCGAGGTCACCAGGCAAGGCAAAAAGTAAAAGATATTGCAGTAGTTTTACAGAAAAGACGAACTCAGGATTATATAGAGTATATAAATTATATTATAGTAGAAATTGAATAATTTGTCTAATTTTATAATTTGTATACTTACATAGAAAACTATCCCAAGACATGGAAACAACTAAAGTAGCTCTTGAAAATGAGCGGAAAATACAACAACTGCAGATGCAGGCCATCAATGCACTCTGGAAGAAGGTATCTACTATGCAGACGGCTACAACAAACACTGCATCTAATGCTTTGGCAGCTCCGTCGATAAATGACAATCACTCAACGGCCGTTGTACAGGATTTGGCCAAAACGTGTTCGGTACTTACGAATCAGGTACATTTTAAAAGTATATTTTAAAATAATTCAATAACAAATCAAACATTTATTTTAGGTCCAGCAGCTACAAGGATCAATGCAGGATATCATCCAGTGTATGACGATGTTCTGTGGCCTTCCACAGGCAAATCAGGTTCAGAACCAACAACATCGTGATGCAGGTGACAGTTGCAGCACCCAAACAGAAATCATTGCTGTACATACGCCCCAAGTTGATAACCCACCATTTCCATTCAACAATAAATTAACCCGTCCATCCACATTACCATTGGATTCCAACGAAACTTCCCCAATGCCACACGAATTACTACAGTCTAATGAAGCGACCGAAGAGATTATCACTAACATGATGAGTACTGGATGTGGACCTGACAAAGAACTTTTTGCACTACAAGGCGAAAACATCGAAAACAGTAAGGATCTTATTTGTTCTTCAAAGAATGAATAATTGTTAGTTTGTTAGAGCGCAATGATTTGCACATAAAATATTAGATAGTTTCATCTTTTTAATATATTACAATACAAAGTAGAACTTTACTGCCCCTATATGTCAAGGACATAATTTAATATAGACAGGTCCCAAAATCTGGGTTTCTTATTTCCGCTGAGCTGTGCTTGCGATTTGGGACACTTTTAAAAGAAAAATATTTTGAAATACTCATACTTCTTAGCATATTCTGTTCTAAATAATATATATATATATATAAAAATACTAGTTTTCTATAATTTTTTAATTTTATAACTTGTGATATTATTTTAACTCTAAAAAAATGTTAGTTTAGCTTGTGTAATAGTTCTTTTGTGCTAGGTTAACCGTTCACATGTGTTTAGACACTGTGGTGTTATTTCGCATATTATATAAACTAAAAACCACAAAAGCCTTACACGCTTCTTATGTATTTTTGAAAATCTTTTTCACGTACACATAAACATATTTTATTCAGCTTTTTATAAATTATTGATATAGATTTGTATAATACCCTTCACAAGATATAATTATAATTATAAAATTTTAAATAATTACACGTTGATAATTTATTTATTGTAGAATACACATTTGAATTTATTGAAACATAAATTATGTGTACATAATATATATATAATTATTAAAATCTCTCCACAGACTTTCTATCAAAATGCAACTAAAAACAAAGGAATTCCTGTGATCGATGAATAAGCCAACTGATTAAAATAAATGTTTTTAAATCTTTTACAGGCATTTAATGTAATAAAAATACATATAACAATTTTTATTTTATAATAGTATATTCAAAAGTAAGTTAAAAGACAAAATTCGTTAGCATAGAGTATAGGACACAACCGCAAGATAGACACAATATTCACACAACATAGGATATTTTACAATATTGCTCACTAAAAGTTGTGTTAAAAACAATTAAATCATTGCAAAAAATTACAAAGAAGGAGACATTGTCGGCCAGTTACAGCGACAATGTTCTGAAGCTAATTCGAACGCAGTCTGGTTTCGATTATCGATAATGTTTCCCAAGTTTGGGTCTAAACTGAGAAGTAGTTGTATAACAGGAAGGTGAGCATTAGCAGCCGCCCGGTGGAGTGCTGTTTGGCCATCGTTGTTTTTTAAGGACGCCGTGGCACCACTATCCAACAAAAGCTTGACGACCTTAAGATGACCTAGACATAAAGACAGCTTTTGTATTAAATGAATCCTTTAGTTATTCAGAATTTCTTATTTCCTACCCATCATAGCGGCTCGGTGTAACGGCGTCGATCCGCCAATAGTTTTGGCATTTACTATTGCACCCGCTTTTACCAATGTTTGGCAGACGTCAATGTTATTCTTGCGTGCAGCGTAGTGTAGAGCTGTGTACCCGTGGTTATCTCTACGGTTTATTTCGCCACGTCGAATAAGTTCATTCAGACGATCTAAATCGTTGTACAAAGCTAAATAAAATGAACTGCAGTTTTTTATTATTCTTATATGATTATGATATTTTAAAAGCTTACCAGCCGTCCAGATTCCTCTTTCGAATTCAAGCTCATCCAACGATTGAACGGCTGCTGTTGGCATACAATGGCATTCACCATCGGAATGCGTATGCTCACTCATTTTTTGTTCACTTAAGTGTACTTATAGATAAGGTATATAGTGTATTTCTTCTAAATAAACCGAAGAAAAAATCGAAATACATACATGTATATATATATATAATTATAATTAAATAAGACGTGGAATCAAGAAGTAAATAAACAATAATTATATTTCGCGCTGCATTGTCCAGACCACTTCAGTGTCACCCGTGCTGCACACAACCTTATAGTCAAGCTGACTTAATGAGTTGATGACGGCCATTGGGGGGCCCTTGATGTTAACGCCGTTGACAATGGCTGTGGAACTATTTGAAAAGCGCTTTGAGAGTGCCAGCACTTCTTCTTTGTTCAGGCCAAACACCTGACTGTCACTAGAGTGCAAAGATCCCTTAACCGACACGTAAACGTATGTACCGGTGAGCGGTGGTAAAAGAGTTACCGTGGTCGTTGGAATTTCCATGCCTGTACAGGGTTCTGAAATAAATTCATACAGATAACAAATCTGCAATTTGTAAATATGAAATAATTTTGAGCTAACCCATTGTATAATATTTAAAGCGTAGAAAAAACGAAAAAAAAATGGATAAGCGGGATGTCTGAATGACAAGTCTAAAGAGAATAATATAGACGATTATTCGTCAAGTTTAGCGTTGAGACCAGCTAATGCCTCTCGACCTATATTCGAGATGTTGTCGCGTTCGACAACCGAAGAGGTTTCTGCTGAGAAAATTCTGGGCTCGTGAAACTCCTTTTTCATCGTCCACATGTACTCGTTGTAATCCTGTTTTACGGCCGTCGACGATGAAGCGACAACAGTGTAGCCGAGCAACTAAAAAAATTGTTTTATTTTCAGTATATTAATTTGTTTTTTTTTCTTGGATTATTCTAGTGCAGGGCTCAAGTTTGGTTCTAGTACAGATGTGTTAATAGACATATAAGGTATTCTATTCAGCCTAACAAGCATGTACAAAAGCAGAAATAGATTTAGTACCAAAGTGCAGAAAAAAACAACTTTCAGTGCGATAAACTGTCTGTGAAACCATTACCTCTAATGCCGTTAAAATAACGCACGGATGCTGCAAATACACGATAGTAGACTCATCACTATAACCACCAGATGGGAATCTTGACAACTGTTCGATATCAGTGGCTGTGTATGAGCAAAAATGTATTTTATTAATTATATATGTTCTTTTTGCTTTGAATTCCTAACACACAAGCATTTTAAAATACATTTATATCTTAATTCAGAAGAACAGCATAGGACTATGATTAAAAAACATACACGTGATCACTAACTAAATTAACAAATTGGTGTAAGTGTTAGTACACTAATTATATGTTGCATATTACCTAGGATAAGCAGAAGTGCTAGAAACGGGACGACACGATAAGATCAACAACATAATAAACATAATGTATTAACGTGCAAATATGTAATTTAATACTTCTGAATTTTGAAAATAAATAATTAATAATAGAAACACAACACGAAGGAGCTATTTGCAGAACAACACAACGCCTAAATGTAAATGGCTATAATTCATCCTTGCGTCTAGGTTGTATTGCAAAACAATGTTTGTACTTTTGTCTATATATCGGACGATTACCTTTGAGTCCTGACACTAGAACACGCCACGGATACTTGTGGCTATACGAAGCTAAATTACCACGGATCAGGATGTATGGCATTGAAGACTTTTATCTGAATTGCGTAGCAAAATAACGAGATTATAATTTTCAAGAAAACAACGCAGTTTTGCGTTCTTGAAAGGTTTACAGAAAATTAGCATATGTGTTAACTCAACGGACTCAGACTAAATGTTTAATTAATCGATTTAGTATGACTTCATCAACTAAACTAAATTATTTTTAGAAGAGGGACATCAACACGCACTATGTCGCCCCTACAACATTTCTGAGTATATTTTTTGGGACGGTCAAATAACATAAACCACCAACACCAACACATGTTTGTATAATTTACATATTTATGGGTAATAATAAGGATTAAGGAAATCAATACAACAAACTTAAGTGCCTTTTGTTTTTTTAATCCAATTGAGTATATGTTTTGTATATATAAATATTTATATTATACAGAATATGAAAAATGTAGAAAAATGGTATTTGTTTACCTGGGAACGATTTATTGAAGTGCATAAAAATAGCAATTCAATTTATTGTTTATTATTGCTTTGTACGTGTTTTCGTTTTATTTAATATCCCAAATGGTTCAATTACATTAATGTAATGTTGAATTTGGAAAAATATATTTGCTGAATATTATATATTATTTACCAAAGAAAGAATCGAATCGAACTAAAATTGTGATAACACAGTTTTGACATATGATTTACGTGTTTGTTTACGTCGACAAAGTCGAGTCAAATGGAATCTACAGACTGCCGAGGGGTAAAATGGAATCGAATCGAGTGCTTTTGTACGCCATTCTTTGAATATCGCTCGTTTTATTAGAACATACTTGCACGGGCGTAAGAAACACCAAATTTTTACATGAGTCGACATGTCTTGGACAGTTTTTTTGCTTGACATGTAGATGGCCACAATATATAGTCACAATATTTAACAGGGTGATTTTTCTCGTATTAAAAAAAAATGTTTGCATAAAATGCACAGTGAGCGACTCCCTTATGGAGGTAGAAAAGATTACAAGTGCATTTAACTCTAAAAAACCTTATTCAAATTTATTCATATTTTTTTTTCCAAAATATTCCATATAACATATAAACTTACTTTGAGATATCGAGATTTCGAGACTCTGTCTTTCGTGCCACCCTAATCATGTATAATTACCATCCGGGCGCTAGCGTCATTTGTTGTATTTCACAAATTGAAATTAGACAGAAATAGATTTTGTAACAAACCGATGCAGAAGCAGATGCACACATAACATAGATCATATAAAATCACAATTTTAAAAGAAAACAATTCAATAAAAGTTTGTTTTTTTAAGAAACACCTACGTTGAAAAAGTATGAACAAAAAAACTTATTTATTAAAATTATGTTTGTTAGCATTAAAATAATATCTTAAAAAACTTTGTGAAAATCTTTCAGCGGAACGTGTCATTTGATCGATTTAAAGTATTATTTTTAAAAGAACAATGAGAAACAAAATATTACTTCAAGCGGCCACTGTGCTTATGTTCAGCTTACATAGTATTTGGGCTGCAACCGTACATAATCATGCACACACCGGAAACAAAGAGCGTTTGGAGGATGGTAGCTTTAGTCCACGGGATGCACATCATCACGATGAGGATGGTAATCATAATATTGAGTTTGACCATGAGGCTATTTTGGGAAGTGTTCGCGAAGCAGAAAAGTTTGATCAATTGTCGCCTACCGAGTCAAAGAAACGTCTAGCAGTGCTGGTCACAAAAATGGATATGAATTCGGATCGTTTCGTTGACCGGCATGAGCTAAAAGCATGGATTCTAAGATCTTTCAAGTAAAATTTTTAAATTAAATGTTTCCAAATAAGTTTTTTATGAATGTATATTTATTCATCAGATCTCTTGCGGAAGAAGAAGGGCACGATCGTTTTGAAGAGGTAGATAGTAACAACGATAACAAAGTTGAATGGCAAGAATACATACAAGACACCTACAGCATGGAAGATGAAAACGGAGTACGTGATCCGTACCAATCACCACACTCTGCCGAAGAAGACAAACTAATTGCAGACGACCGCATTATGTTTAACGCATCGGATACAAATCAGGATGGTGTTTTAAATCGTCAAGAATTTGTAGTATTCCTTAGTCCCGAGGAACACGCCCATATGTTGCCAATTCTGCTTGAACAAACATTGCGTGAGAAGGACTCAAACAAAGATGGAAAAATCGATTTTCAAGAGTTCATTGGTGAATCTGCCCAGAACCACGATAAAGAGTGGTTGATTGCTGAAAAGGAAAAATTCGACGCTGAATTCGATGACGACAAAGATGGCGTGCTGAATGGCAACGAAATTCTATCGTGGGTTGTTCCAAGCAACGAGTATGCTTACCAACACATTTAATATATAATTTATATAACATTAAATTTTAATTTAATTTTAGTGATGTAGCCACAGATGAGGTTGACCATTTGTTTGTTGCGGCCGATGAAGATCAGGACGATCGGCTTGCCTATAAGGAAATCATCGATAACTACGAAATATTTGTGGGAAGTGAGGCAACCGACTATGGTGATCATTTACAGAACATACATATCGACGATGAGTTGTAATCGATGTGGAATTTCTTTATTATTATCTCTACTGCCAATTTTTCTTGTCAAAATCCAAATTGGATTTCATACAAAATGTGTCTCAATTAATCGTAATTGTTTATTTATTATTTCACCTTAAATAATATAGGTTTTACCATTATTTACCAAGTATTCTTTTATATATATATATATATATATCCACATAAAATATGTATTTATTTGTCGTTTAATAAATAATTTTAATTACTAAAACTCAAAAACTTTGTGCTAAACTCTTCTTTACCCAGAGCTTGGAGGTATTTCTTGCGCTCTGACATAACTAAATCAATGTTAATTTTGTGTGTTTCAGCAATACCGAGCGCATGATCCCATTGATGAAAACGAACAAACATTCGTACAGCCTCGTCAATGCGTTTATTGTGAATAAGAATGGTTTCAGCTTCAATTGTGCGACCCAACATTATTGAATTCTCAGCCATTTGCTCCGTACTACCTTGCGGCAGGTCCTGGCATATAAAGAGATAATCATTTTAAATGTGTATATTAAAAAAGTATAATAATTTCTAACCGTTATGTATTGTAGATAGTCGACTTTATCGACTTGTAGGGCTGCCGCATAAGCCTCTTCGCTTATCTCCAGATGATTTCTTTTCGTCGCTACAGCTGCTAGTGTTGCCCACAATGTTAAATTCTATAAACGAATAATTTATAAAAAATAAAGAAAAATAATGTTACTGTTACCTGTGAACGCCTGCAGATTTTAAGAGCCTGTGCCCACATATCTTCATCAAGAAATCTGTGCAAAATCTCACAGAACATGTTCACTTGAATTGTGTAGACAGTACCTGAACTTTTGAAAGTTACATTTGGTCCTTGAAACGATTCAAGTTCAACAGTTTTACCAAATTCTCTAATGTGAAATATAAATTTTTATTAAAATTGGCTATTTGGTCATTTTTAAAGATAGCTTACGCTGTGTCATATGTAAGGGTTGTAAGAGCAATTAGCGTAGGATCCGCACAAGATTCACCAGGACAATACCAAATACTATAACATGAATCATGTAAACCCACCAAAATGTTAGAATCACTACCCCATATGCAGTTTATAACTTGTGTTCCTTTAAAAGATAATAAATATTTATTTTTAGATACCTATTCTTTTGGGAATGACTGTGTATTTTACCAATTTTGTATATATCCATTGTTGTTCCAACTTTAATGGCTGAACAGAACAGATCTCGATTAGAATCAATGTAAACAATGTACTGGTCTTCTTGGCCGCCAGCTTGACACATCTCAATCTGTTTCACAGGACTCTTGCTTTGCAATACAAATGGTTCATTGTGACGTGTTGCACCAGGTACCATGTCAAAAATGTGTATTACTGCAAAAAAAACGTATTCTTCATATTGCAAAAATTATATTATAGTAACAAAAATCTAACGAGATTTGTCTGCAAAGTCTCGAACGGCGAAAAAATGGAGACCCAATGATATACAATTTATAGTAATACTATTTAGTTGTGCCTGGATTCCTGGGTATTTCGGATTCAAGTGCAAGCGTCCGGTGTAAGTGTAAATCCAGATTGCACTGCTATCCACTATCACGAAGAATCTATATTAACATTCAAACGATTATTTTCCACACATTCATTTTCTTATCATTACTAACTTTTTCCCCAATATTATGAATCTAACATCCTGTCGTCCATCGATGATCGCCAATGGCGTGTTTGTATATTTTTCATTGTAAATATGTATTTGAGATGTTGTGGCAACCACTAAATGGCCATAGTTCAAGCTGAACTTTATAATACGATCAGGAAAGTCTAAAATATCAGTAGTTCGAGTTGCAATATCCTGCAACTGAATTGTCTGCCGACCCGTTGTAATGGATTTCAGATTCTTGCTATTCATTTCTCGTTCGACAACATGACCAAAAACCAAGGCGCCCGATGATGTTCCAGCACAAATCTGTGTTCCATCATATGACCAACATATGCCAAATAGAGAGCCGACTTGTCGTTGACTGGATGTTGTTGAGAACTTGTGATTGTTATATGACCACTAAATTAATAAATAAATAAAAAATATAATTAAATCATATACTTTGTAAATATATATTATATATATCTTACTCCAGTACCGCTGCACAGTTTTAGCATATTAAAACCACCTATTGCCAGCATCAGCCCATCAAGACTAAAACTAAGTGAAGTAATAGCATAATCCTCCGGTGCACTTGCGTACATTAAAGCTCCTTGTGGGTCCCAAACTTTATAGCGACAGTCCTCGCCTCCTGATGCAATATAATCATTAGACCATGCAAGACAAAGTACAATTCCATCGTGTGCTCTCCACTGCATATCATGTTTTCTTTGTTATTACTTGTTACAATTAAATTGAAAACATTTTTCTTACCTTGGTAATTTTACTATTTGCGGCTAATGGTTTCACGGCAATGAACCCGACAAGCGAATACGCAATTATGGACGAATTTGGTGACCAGCAAGCACACCTAATTGATGTTTCGTTTTGAACCACAGTCGATCGCAACATTCCGGAGCGAGACCATACTTTTATAATTCCATCTTCACCAGCCGTCATTAAGCCAGCACCGTCGGGACTCCATCGACCCACGTTTATAGACGCTGTGTGAGCTGCAATGCTTCGCTCTACACGCGCTGCCTTATTAAGTATGATAAACCGTCCATCAGTGCTTGTTATTAGCAGTGAATCACTACTCTTTGAACCACCCGTTTGCCGAGCAAGTAGCCAATCTAAATCGGTGGGGAAGAAATCATCTGGCAACTTGGCCACTTGCACTGGTTCTCGTGTTTTTACGTTCCATTTATTTACCTGGTGGTCATCACTAAAAATAAAGATGTTTTTCGTTTTATTTTTCTATATTAATTATTACATGTTTGTATTACCTCACAGAGTAAACTTCTTCGTTACTGTTCCATCCCAGGCAAGTTACGGTTTCCTTCTGTTTCGTCTCTTTACTAATGTAAGTTTTGAATTTCATAATCGCTCTTTATTTAGAATTGCAACTGTGGGTAAAAATATATTATTTAATTGTGTATTATTATTATTATTTAACACAAAATAGAAAGTATTCTCTATATATGTTTGAATGACTTGGTCGTCAAGAGTTACGAGTTTGGCCCAAACAAATCCAAATGTTATGGTATCCTCAAGTTCGTTATCCTTAAGTTCGTTTCAACCAATCGAACTTCAAACTTTAACGTAATTGTGTTAATTTATATATTTCATAATGGGTTTTTATTTTTATTTATTCAATTTTGTAATTAATAATCTATCGTAAATCTGCATTTATTTAAACAATCAAAAAAATCTGCTATACTTTGTCGACTGGGTTTTGGGCGAATTTGAATATGTCATCTGCGTATAATCTTCACACGTCATAAAATATATATGTTATCAAAATATTTTGAATATAATAAAATAATAAATCGATTTTCAACATTCAACATTTAACATTAGTTCTGCGCATTTATCAATTCACAACATCCACTATGGCAGAATCCAAACCATATAAGTACTCTGTGCTATTGCCAACTTATAATGAACGTGAAAATCTTCCAATCATCATTTGGTTGCTTATGAAATATTTAAACGAGAGGTATGAAAAATGCCTGCTAAACATTTTTAATTAGTATAATGCCACGTAAAATCAAAACAAATAAACAATTGTGTTATTAATCATATGTTTTTCTCAAATAGCAATCTAGATTTTGAAGTAATTATTATTGACGATGGCAGTCCTGATGGTACACTGGAGGTAGCAAGTGAATTGCAAAAGATTTATGGAGCCGACAAGATTGTTTTGCGACCCAGAGCATCAAAGTTGGGATTAGGCACCGCATATGTTCATGGCATTCAGCACGCAACCGGCAACTTTATTATTATTATGGATGCAGATTTAAGCCATCACGTAATTCTGTCTGATTTCAAGTTGAATGTTAAGTACTAATATAAAACACCTTTCGCTTCAGCCGAAGTTCATTCCCGAGTTTATCAAGTTACAAGCTACAAAAGACTTTGATATTGTTTCGGGTACAAGGTATTTAGGAGATGGAGGAGTTTCTGGATGGGACTTCAAAAGGAAGTTAGTTTCACGTGGTGCTAATTACTTGTCTCAGATACTGCTAAGACCCGGTTGTTCTGATCTCACTGGATCGTTTAGGTAATAACAATAAAAAATGTCAAATAAACAGATTTGTAATTGAATTCATTTTCAGATTGTACAAAAAAGACGTTTTACAGAAACTGATCACACGATGTGTTTCTAAGGGATATGTCTTCCAAATGGAAATGCTGGTGCGTGCCAGACAGCAAAACTGCTCTATTGGAGAAGTTCCAATTTCATTTGTTGATCGGGTTTATGGACAGTCTAAACTAGGCGGCAACGAAATTGTTCAGTTTGCAAAGAATTTATTGTATCTGTTTGCAACAACCTAATAAGGCTTTAAAGACATTCCACAATACACAATAATTTACATCCTTTTTGTTTTACGGTATTCAATTTAAAACACCAGCAATTTGCATTTTCTAAATATGCATTTTTCGAACAATCTGTACATGTCCCTTAATTGGGCATAAACTATATTTTAATGGTGACTTTCGTTGGCATCAGCTTTTCCGTATTGCTTTTCCCACCAAATGACAAACTCCTTTTTACGTTGTTCTCGTCGAGCAAAGTATTCCGGATACTGTGCTTTTTCTAGCGGATGCCAGTAATCCAATACCCAGTCTGGGGGAATAACTTCACGCTCAAATGCACATCCACCGGGGCTGTTGGCGACTGTAAGGAATATAAAAATTGTTAATTTTAGAAAAAAATCATTTATTTGGGGTCTACTTACATTTCTTAGGCTGATAGTGTTGTTTCTCAAATAGCTCTCGTTCGCCGGCCATAAGTAGCTCTCGGGCTTTACGGATGTCGTTCAAATCTTTGTTTTGGTCAAATCGAGAACGCATAATAACAGCATGATAACGGAAGATGTGACTTAAAAAAAATACGAATATAAAAATTGTGCTGTCCACTCTCGGCTCAGGCAGGTCTCTTACATAACCTCGGAAACAAATGTAGATATTTGTTTGTTAACTGTTTACTTACCGACGATCGTACCATGACTCCAAGCTCCTTAGAGACTTTTTGTACAGCGAACAAACCCGTTTTGTATGGGTTGTTAGACCCGTAGGAAGGCTGGCCATTTTAAAGAATAAATTGAATTTATTTCAATTTCGTAAAATCGAAAAACCATAAACCAGGGGTTTCACGATGTTTAGTTCGTTTGACACTTGACAGTAGAAAGTGACATATATAGGAGCTTTTTTGAATATGCTTTGGATAATTGTAATAGAACTTGTTAGTAAATGGATATTGATTTTAAAAAAATAAATAAAGTTATTCCAAAATTACAAAATCAAAAAAATGTTGCTCCAAAAATATTTACTAAATTTTTAAGTAATAATCGTGGGTAAATCGAGGTTGTAAATGATCATAATTAAACCCTTTCAAAATAATAAGATGAAAGAAATATATGTTAGAACTCTGAACATTTTTTGATAAAAAAAAACACTGCTCCAAATAATAATAATAATAATTAAACCCTTTCTAAATAATAAGATGAAAGAAATATATGTTAGAACTCTGAACATTTTTTTGATAACAAAGCACTGCTCCAAATATACTTTGAAAGTATTTTTATGCAAAACAAAAGGTAAAATAACCTGAAAAAGTGACATTGCACAGTTTAAATTACATCACTGTATTGTTTTAACAATAATTCTAGAAATCAAATCTTTTTAAGGAGGGTTATTTTAAGCGGGGTTTTCATTGTGAAATACTGCTGTGTGCAGAACATGCTGAAATGGATTAGATGTACATAGACAGATAGACAGAGAAAAAACCTTTTTTTGCCTGCACGCTCACATCCTTTCTCTGCAGATGCGTGCAGGAATCACTCGTCATCTTGCACATGCGTCATATTGTATTTCAATCTTACTCACATATTCTACACACAGCAGTGTTTCACAATAAAAATCCAGCTTTAAGGAGTGAAGATTTATTGCTATAATAATAATAATAATTTATTTAACTTGTATACTGTAACATTATTACATGTTTTAAATTAGTATACAAAAGAAAAG